>CABFOV010000542.1:170388-183440 GCA_902141375.1 Timema poppense
GGGGGGGCTGATAACATGTCAGAATTACAACAGGTCTTTTGTTTTAAGCTTTTTGTGTCAGTTAATCGATTGGCCCACCACCAAACACTCGGAAAGCCACATTCTATCCACAACTTTACTACAGTAGCATATTATATTCCAAAAAAGGCCTATATTTTAAAATAAACTTCAAAGTTAGGACCTATTCGTATTTGCTGTCACAACAAGAAAGTTTTACCTCAAAACATAGTATTTCAGGAAAGTATGGGAAGCCCTTGTTTTCCAATGGGCCCAATGGTCCTATAACAGGGTTTTAGACCGTCTTATTGGTAAAAGATATATTATGTATGACCTGATACATTATGAAATTACTGGATAAAAATGAAATACAGGTGGTCAACATTTTGATATGTAGGCCTAGTTTATTTTTATTCAGAAAAATATAGATCAGCAAAAGTTATATAGATTCTAAAGAAGAAGTTTGTAGTAACATCAGTCCATAGTGCATAATTTATGTTAAACAGGGCTATTAAAAAATTATGCATATTTTAATTTCTTAATATAAAATTATCAAAAACCTTAAAATTATTTTGAGCAACTCCTTAATGTAATTAGCTATTTTGAATTTGTTAAAAAGATACAAACTTGGGAATGGAGTTACAGACCTTTGGCTTAACGTGTCAAAGCTTTACCACTGAGCTATCCAGGATTCATCCCAAGCTCATAGTCATTCTTCACTAACATTGTTAAGGTATGATTGTATATTAACATGAATGTTAGAAATTAAGCCTGCAATAAAATTACGACTGGCAAAGATGTTTTAAGCTATTTAAAATAATAATACATCCAATAGTTTTTAGTTAGAATAATTATGGCATATAATTGCCTAAGCACATTCCCTGTAATTTACTAAAGCTATCAAATCATTAAAAATTTAACACCATCACTAAACTCACAAGAAAATGGTGAATTGAATGATACTATAATTTTATTTATCTGAAATTATTTAATTTTTACAAAATTTAGACAACTCAACAGAAAGTCTAGACATAGATATATAGTAGCCCCATGACTTGTTTGGTGCTGACTGACAGCTCACAGCTGACGGCTTTTAAAAGCTACCAGACCAAATTGTGTGTCCCTACGCTTAACCTTATGATCTGCAAAAACATGTGTTTAGCAGCTGTCACTTCAGACAGTCAACATTTGGGTATTTACCTAAATATTGACTGTTTGAAGTCAGCTGCGAGCTGTCACTCAGCACCAAAGAGGTCATGGGGCTACTGTACCATAAAAACACATGGTATGACCCATTATTTACGATGTGTCATCTGTAACCTTAAACTAGTACTAGCCATTTTTTAAGCATAAACTCAACAATTACAACTTTGTCAAAATTAAAATTGTATGTAGATTTCGAAATTCTTATGTGTTTAAACCAGGAAATGAAAAGGGGGAACAATTGTTGGAATGCTGAACATTACAATATGCACTCATGCGTTTGTTAATTAGGTCATAGCTTAAATGAGAACCATATATTAATAAATCAAGCCATTACATGAAATAAATAAATAGTTATGTATTTCCCCTAGCACAACAATATAAGTGTGTCAGTATTGGAATTTGAGCAAATACAAATTAAACGAATTCATACCATGCTCGTAGGGAGAAAACGTGCCGGCATCAATGTTGATATATGGATCAATTTTAATCGAAGTAACGTCTATGTTACAACATTTTAATATTGTACCAAACGAGCTTGCAATAACACCTTTGCCGATACCACTAATTACACCACCTGTTACAAGGATATACTTCATGACTATAGAGGGAAATTAAAACTGTGTTTTAAAGGTTAATGCCATGTCTGGCGCGAACGGCGAAACCGTGAAGTGAAGGACGATATTGCTGTGACCATAAACACGGGATAGTAAAGATCGATTTCTCCCATGTATCGAGTATGAACTGTTTTCAGCGCTAGCACTGGTTGTAGGCGGTACTAAAAGACAAACCTGCCTATTGGTGCCACATTCAAATGTAATATTGGCATTTTTTTGCTTGTTATAATTGCTTTCAATATACTAGCAAAAACCAGGAATCATACTATATATATATATCTTATTTTTAAATATTTAAAACATATGCTTTTTGTCAATAGTTAGTAAGAAGTATATAATTTTATATAAATTATAATATATTTATATACTTCTTAATAACAAGACTAAAAGCATCAGTTTTTATGCCAACCAAGTAGATGAATTTAAACCCATGAAACAAATGAGGTAAAATGTGGAGATACATAAATATCAATACAAAATACGTGTACTTCATAAAAATTTGACTTTGGGTTTTTTGCACCCCCTTGTCGTAACTCACCAAAAATGATAAAGATGTGATTTATTCACTCAACTTGTTGTGATGAAATGTACTTTATAAAATAAATATATATTTAGGGGGAGGCTCCTGCCCCCTTACCATATGGCCTCGCCTAAAAAGTTATAGCTATGCCATTTCTTCACTATATTAGTTAGAATAAAGTGTAGGGCCTGCTTTCTAAAAAAAAAAACCTTAGGGGGGGCTTTTGCTCACCTTAGAATTATAGATGTGATTTCTTCACTAAAATAGTTCAGATAAACTGCACTTTATACAAATTTAACTTTGAAGGAACTTCTGTCCCAAGAGCATAGCTACTCACCTAAAAATGAATGAGAAGATATTTGGTAGAATAATTCGGGTAGGGTGTTCTGTAGGGAAAGTTGGACACACAAACATATGAGCCATATGGGTGATGAAGACTCACTTATTATGAACAAATGAATATAAGCATCGCCATCTCAGTTTCCGTGGCAATCATTTGAGGTGGGGATATAAGAGACATGAGAAAAGTCCAGTGTTTTTGTAATTTGTTTGTATCAAAACATTTTTTGAGCCAGTTAAAAAAAAAATATTGCTTCAGTAGAAACATACGAGTTCATTTTTCTTCACGTGGTGATAACAACAGTTTTTAAACATATCTCAATAGAATAACGGCATTATCTAATAAACTTTTTAAATGAATGAACAAGTTTGTGAGATAATGCCTTCATTTTTGTTACAGATATTCAACAACAGCTGTTGATAACGATTTAAATCTATGTTTCTACTGAAGCAATAGGTCTATTTTATTTATTAGGGTCAAAAAAAAGTTTTAATATAAAAATTAAAATAAACTGCACTTTTCTCGCACCCACTACACTCCACCCTTTGAACACATAAAATAATATAATATTTAACCATTCTGAGGTAGCACATAACCTCTACTTTTTGATTATTTTGCAATGTTATAGAGATCAGATTTATTGTTCCTTCCTTCAAGCTGGTAAAACGTGTAATATGTAACTATTTTGAGGTAGCAACTGCAATTACTCTAGGTAACATTTAATGAAGAATGAAAATAAGACCAAAGCTAGTTTTCTCGATCCCATTGATTTGTTCACTAAATGAGCTCTATTGCTACAATTCTACATAATTCAGAATGGAGAAAGAGTCATTATATACATCTAGTCACTCAAACTAAAACTACTTAAAACTAAAATAAGTATAAAGTTGAACAGAACACTCTGATCACCTATTTGGAATTCAAACAATCATTCAGGCTTCAAAGAGTGCCTGACATGAAACTATTAAACTATTAAATATTAGGTTAGAATAATACTAACAAATATGAAAAAGTATATCATGTCAAATCATTTAAACATAATCCGCAAAGCTTGGTGGACCGCTGATTTAATGGCCCTAATTCAGATTATAGAGGATGGGAAAGCACTGTAAAAGTGCTTTCCCCTTTCTGCCTTCAGCCCATCTGGCAGAGATTTAAACCTCAAGCACATGTCATCTCTCCCCACTCTAGTATATTCATATAGTGTGAGAAACCTAGCAAATTATGTGTAGCCTTTTTTATTTATTTTGACTTAATTAGGATAGTTATTATGTGTAGTCACAAAACTATCAGACCTAGTTAATACATATATTTGCCTTTCTTCCTCATCTTACATAGAACCAGTAAAACATTATGCTTAAGTCTCAGTAGACCATTCATGCTGTCAAAAGTCATTGAATTTAAATAAATTTTGATTGACTGATTTGCTAATTTATAAAGTCACAATTATTCTAGACAGCTTATGGCATAATATTGCTAGGTATAAAGTGAAAAGGAAATTAGTATAAACAATAATAGCATAAATACACTCTGACAACCTTCAAGAGACTACGTGATCAGTCTAGAGCAACACCTTATCATTTATTATGAATGAGTTTTATTTTTTTTTTCTATTTTATTTAGAGTATTTAATTTACACTTTCTGAATCTCAGATTTTCTTTCTTCTTCGGCCACCGGCTTTCTAGGCCTGTCATGGCCTACACCCGGGTAGAGGGGCTGCCACCTACAGGTACCAGGTAAACCTTATTGTGGTGATAACTTCACACACACTGAGGCTACAGGTGCTGACAATGACTCAGCTCTTCGTCCCCAACCCTCACCCTCCCAGCCCGCCAAGTTGGAAGCCAACTGGCCAGGCCCTGTTTCAAGCTTATTGGTTTTGGCCTTGTCGAGCCTCCTGTCGCTCGTCTGCACCTGACCTGGCTTCCCCTGGGGTTTTACCCAACCTCCACCAGGTTGCTCAGGCCCCAGGGTACACCACTTAGTGGTCTAGACACTATTGAGTAGGAGAGGCTAAGCGGAACCCACTAGGTAGGCTCCTCGTATTGCGCATTACTATCCCATATATATAGAATGGTGGCCACAGGCTGGAAAAAGTTGATGAAGATGATGATGATGATGATGATGATTTTCTGAATCAACTGATTATATTAGCACACAACTTATAAACTATCTAAAATCTATAACAGTCACACTACCCAGTCCTCGGCCGTTACTGTATTCACTATGAAAGGTAACCTATGGCATCGGACATATGGGATCCAAGTTTTCCTTTGCCTCTGATTAAACTGGAATAGAATGTTGAAATATAATTGAACAAATAGGAAAAATAGGTATTCTACTTAGATGAAATATTGCTGTCATGCAGTAGCCTACTGGACTAAACATATTAGGGAAGGTTTTTACTAATCAAATAAAATGCCTAAATAGTCCCCCTCTAGACCATATAAATGCAATCTTGAGGCTATCTACAATAATATGGGTGCAACTGATAACTAGTAGAATTTTTACAGTAAATATTTGTTGAAAGTAGCAGTGGTAGGACGCTAAATAGTCATCCCATTTAAGGCTCTTAGTTTTTTATGGTGCAATATTTAGATATTTTATTCACTTTAGTACAAGTGCACAATAATACGTACATTAGATGACACCAAGGTTTTGTTATTTTTAAAAAACTTTAAAAATTGCAGCTAAGTTAATCAAAACTCCCCAACAAATAGCCTAAACTAATTTCAAAATGTAAATATTTACGGTGATGTGCAACTTTCCTATGAACCTATGTGGATAAGAGGACAGTGAGTATTGCTAATATAAATAACTTTCTCTGTGATACTAATATATATTTTTACATTTCATTTTTTTTAACTACACACTCAAGCAGATGTCCAACCGAACAATATTAATATAGTCTAGTTCGATAATTTAGAGTAAATATTATTAGGCCTATAATGACTACAGTTAAAACAAAATTCACTATGTTGACATATTTAAAATATTGACTAATTTTGTGTTGGCTCGCATCAGGCCAATTATGTTGGCTCTTGTCTCGAATGTAAGTGAACATGTTTATTTGGTAAATCTTATTTTAAATTTACTAACACATGAAAAGTTTAGTTGGGTTTAAATAGGTAGGAACCATAAGAATCATATAAGTAATTATTGAAGGTTTGAAAGCTATATTTTTATCCAAATAATTATTTTCAGTATAGTTTTTTAGCGTAGATTTAAGACATGGTTTTCCTTTAAGCTTGGGTGTCGTGGCTTCAATCAGTTCAGTTGTAATGAAAATGTGTATGCTATAGCGTCTTTGAATTATGGGGCTATATGTACCATTAACAATTATTATTATTTTTATTTAATAAGATTTATATCCCCTACTAAAGTAGTTAATTTATTTAATAATCCATAGTTAAAAATTTAATTCATTAGTAGGCACTTGAAAGCTTAAACTAATTTAAGTTAATAAAATATCATTATAATAAATTATATAGGCCTACCAACTATGTTGGCCTATTATTTCCATGACATCATCAATAGGAAAAACTAACTTACTAATAGATCAACAAAATGGACCCTAGCTTTATAGACTACCACAAATATGTAACTATTTAACATAGGCCTAAGTTAACTATCGGTATTGTTTTTTTAACTCTCAAATTTTATATTTTGGTTTCTAAGCCTTGTTGAAATCACATAAAATATTATCAAACATAATTTGATGATTTTGGTGTACATGAATTGTATTGTTATGATAATTGTTTTATGTTTTTAAGTTATGTAAACAACAGTTTAAGAATTCAAACCTTATGAGAAGGCTTAAACCCCCAACACAGACTTTGTTTTCATAGGTCCATAGTCCGCAGCGCAGTCCTTAAGAAATTCTATTTAAGGCCAAAGAGTTTATATCCATAATCATGTGACCGTGCCAACCAATTAGATAGTCAAAATACTTGTGCATTGGCCTCCCCCTTTCCGTGGATTTCGTTTGGTAGTAATCAGTAAAACTTCAGTGTGAAGTTAAATATAAGGTTTGTTTCAACGATAAATCAAATACACTAATCTCGCGTGACGTGTGCTTTGGGCTGGATGGAGGTAGAGTGGCCGATTAGCCTACCCTCGCCAGGAGGTGTTGACTGTTCCAAGTCTCACGAGAGAATTACTTCACTTTACTTCAAACAAACACATTCTGAACAATCACGTACGCTAGCGCTCCAGTTTTCTAAGCCAGCCACAAAATGCACACATCACACTTGGTCCAATAAAAATATTCCAAAGAAATTAATCCGCAGACAAGGTTCATGCATCAAGCAGTCAGCTGATAAATAAAATTTCTTACTCTATGGCACTGAAAACTCGAAAGTTCGCATAAGACCGCCACCTATCCCTATCCTAAGCTAGTTCTATCCAGTCCACCTCATTACACCCTATTTCTTTCAGGTCCATTATAATGTTATCCTCCCATCTTAGTACCGTAAATAAAAGAAACTAGGCTAAAAAAACTTTCACAATAAATATATTTATAGCACATTTTGGGTAGAGAACACTTACATAGTATTTCAAGATAGTCGAATTAAAAAACACAGAACCGAGCAGCGTCATAAATTAGGCCTATATCTATCACACACAAAAAAAACTGCAGTCATTATAATATTCTAATTGTGAAATAAATAATTAATCATTTCCGAAGATGATTAAAATGCCTCTTTGACATATTCATGGCATCTTGGTTAGGTACGACTGCTTTCCACTATATAAAAGCATTAGAACTTAGTGTGAAACTAATTAGAAGACCTATCTATTTAATCCAAATTTTCATGAAGTTGTAAAGTTAGGTTAGATTTGGTTAGTTCCGTTTACGTATAAATATAACAATTATTTAACATTTATGTTTAGAATTATATATATGAGGTTTTTTTTTTCATCGGCAGTTCTTAAATTCCATTATTTGAGTGGGCTATTTAGAAGTATTTTTTTGTTTACAAAGTTGGAAGTATATGTTGCCATATGTGCATAATATAGTGAATAACAAGAAATACTTTGTTGATCCGTCCACTGGATCATATACACTAACTTAATAGGGTTTGGATTGGACAAAGTTAAAGGGCTTTAGCAGGGGATTAGACCTTATGCCGTTAATTGAGGAACACATTATTGATCATGTGGTTGGACATTTACACTTCTTCTGAAATTCAAACTTTTCAGGAAATCCTTAGGCCTTATATTATGGCGGAACAATATACTGTGAAATAGGTGATTCGTGCGAATATTTTCTAAATTATTTTTTTGTCTTAGGCTTAGTGTATAGAGGGTTGACCCTTTTGATGTCTGATAAAAATAATACCCAATGTACTAGTATTCTTCCACTGCCATTTATTTAAATATGGGCACACATATTTACTCAGGCTGTATCCGAATAGTCAAGTACACTTGACTTGATGACTGTACACTTAACACGCACTTGAGATCAAAGACTGTAACAGACTATTCAAATGGCTAAATATCCTTTTCACGCCCTAAAGTCCGTAGTACTACTTACTACCAATGATCTTAGAAACTATTTTAAACGCCAACTATTAGCCCAAATCAGCGTAGGCCACTTACAGATTTGTGGTGACTTATTTTCAATGTACATGACAAATTAGCCAAATTATCCAACACTACAGAACAACCAGTATATTTAACGTATGTTATCAAAGATCACATTACTCTACGAGCTCTCTCGCTCTCTCTTTAGCAAACGAAAAATTAAACAATTGCCGATCTAACACCGCAGCTAAGGCCTGTCAAGGATAACTCATGTCACCCTTGGACTCAAGGGCATGTGAAGGGTGCATTAGCACACTTGGTAACTATTCGGACGGATCTGCACTTGATCATATGATTGCTAATGCAACTTTCAAGTGAACATTAAGGTTCGACAGCGCGTGTAGTAAACTATTTGGATACGGCCTAAGTTGTGTTCTCTGTTTAACCTATTCTTTACTCTTAAGAAAGTTAAAGTTGACCAACTTCTAAACAGTTACGGATAAAGACTGTGTCCAGAGCAATCAGATAGTTTAGCAGAGATGTCTTACAGACTACACAGAGTCTGTGTTGGGCCTTTTCATGGAACAATATTTTTCTTCTAAAGCAGGTTAATTACTCTATTATATAGGCACAATCATTTGAATTCAAAGGTTAATTGAAGTTTACCTAATTTGGTTTATTTAAATGTTGAGAATTGACATTTAATTAAATTAACAAACATAATTAAATCAATTGTTCACTGATATTAATGCAATGCATTTTGTTAGTTATTTTTGCCACCGTTTTAATTTATAGATTAGCCCATACAAAATACAATAATAGACTCTACCCCGCACCTGGCAATTGTAAATATGGGATGGAATGTGCATTCGCCGTTTAGTCCCTAGACTAAAACATTCGTCTTTAAAATGCTCATTGCAAATTGTAAATTTAATATGAATAGATTCATTATCATTTTTCAACTTTTGGTTTACAGATAAGTTTTTTCCAGATGGAGAATCTTGTTTCATCTTTATTTGGAAATCTATGTCTAGTAGATGTTTTATTTAGACATCGAGGAACACAACACTTATATATATAGTACACCATGATAAAATGAACACTTAAAACATTTTTATAAAAAATGATATCAATATTAAAACAATATTTACAATCATAAAGTAGAAAATGCCATGAGAGTTCCCCCTTTTGTAAATTTTGAATAGCAATAGATCGTCCAATCACAGCTCGATATTTGCCTACAATAGCGACTGCCGTGATTATAAAAATAACTAACATAAGGTTGAGGTAGCTCCTATAAGAGATATCCGACCATGGCTGTGACCGAATTAACAATAAATAAAAAGGAACTGCAATCAACCTATAGAAGAAAATCCATGTTGTAAAGAATAAGATTTGATACTAACTACTTTTACTAGTGCTCGACAGCGCTTTAGTAGCCATAAACGCAGAGTGGTTAGGAACAGAGCGAATATTGTTTCACGACAAAGCGTTGTTTGAGTTTGCTGTTAGTCTAATTTATCAATTTGTATGTATGAATAATACTCTAGTCACATGTATTATCATGTAGTATGTGGCAAACATATTTAACCATTTCTGTAAATTTAGGCATTTCAGCACTGATAGAAAGGAGAATGGTTGGGTAAATGGGGAGGAAGGCGGGTGACGAGGCTATTTTAACCGTTGTTGACAGTAATACTTGTTTTTCTTTAGTAGAAAGGATCGTGAAGTTTTAATAGTGCTCTTTTAGTTTTTGTTTTACATTAACGACTTATTAGTCATTGTGATATTATATAATTATACACAAAAGAATCCCAAAAGTCAGGAGTGTTAGTTCACCAATTCAAGATGATTTAGAAGGAGAAGGTAAAATAAAATATATTTTCTTATAATTTACTTAATAAGTGGCGCACCCAGCCATTTACTTTGGGGGGAGGCATTCAATCAAGGCTGTAGCAAGAATGACATTTTGATGGAAAGTGCGGATTTGGGGTTGCACAGCCTTTTAAGCCTGGAAGACAGAAAATATTTATGGATATTAAATGCTTTTATAAATAATTGCTAGTAGTTTTATAGTAATTAAGTAATTTATATAATACAAATGGTATCGAAACTATTATTTGTATGTTTTTTTCAATTGTTAATTTTGTGTGTAACGATAAACATTTTGAATATTAGGCTTAAGTCTGAAGCCTGATCTTAAAATTCAGCATATACATTCGACACATCTTCAATGTTAGTTATAATGAATATTATTTAAATTTAGATTAACATTAATTGTGGTGTTGGGGAAAGGGGGAAATGGGGTCAAATACCCTGTTTGCCCCTCTTCCCCTTGGGTGCACCATTGCTTACAGCAAACGATATGTGTAAATATCTTAGCAATAAATCAATAACGTAGTGATAGAGTATTAATAATCCGAAATAATCTCCCCTATGTTAGTCAGAGTTTATGAATCTAAATAGCTTTAAGAACATAAGTTCTCAAGTTGGAAGACTCTTTTGTATCCAAGCAGTATTGTGTGAGATAAGTTAGGCTTTATAAAATAGTTTTAATTGCAACGTGAGTTGGACAATCCACCTGATTCCCTCTCACCAAAGATCTAATGGACGCTTGATCGATGTATCACTTCATTTTACTCTTATTATGATTGTTTGCTTTGCGTATTTCTAACTGTGTGATTTTAATTACACTAGGCTAATTGAATAGGATCTGTCTCTCTTATGCATTCAGAAATGTGCCCATATCACTCTTAGCCCCGACCTTAATATCTACTTGAATTTATAACCATGTAAATATATTAGAATTTGAGGACCGCCTATGTTGTCTAGTGGTCATAGGCTCTGGCTACGGACCCAGAGAGCCCGGGTTTGATTCCCGGCGCGTCCAGATTATCTGGGAAGCAGTGGGTCCGGAACGGGTTAGATTAATCCTAGAGAGGATAAATAAGGAACTACTCGAATAAAGTATTAGTAGTATCTCCGGTATAGAAAGCCGAGCTTAGTGGCTGGAGTCATCGTTGTGGGGACTACATGACACCCTCTATCCGCAAGAGTTGGCACTGATTCGCCAAACAGTTTGGTAGCCACTCGGTAGGAATAGCCTGAATGCGGGCTGACACCATGGAGTTACTTTTATTAAATTTTGAGTGGATGGTAATCATCGTTATGGATAAATAAAAGTGGAAGAGAGGGGGGGGGAGGGTCAAAATGTCCTAAGATATCAAACAGATAAAGGTAAATAATAAATATTCGAGAATCACTGTTCTATATGAACACATCCTCAAATATATCCTTTGACGTTCTTTGACAACGGTGGTTGAGGGTCCTCGGCCCCCAATTCTCCGTTTCAACTTTTAGAGTACAGCATACTTATTAATTTTTCTCAGAATACGCCACTGTTTAGTACTCTCTTGGCAAATGCTATTAAAAAGACTACACAAATAGTGTTACTTTTTTAATGTGATGTCAAATACTTCCGGAAGCAAATAATATAATTTTTAGTTTCTATCGATTCTACATATCTTTGTGAGTGTATTGATACAAAAAACCATCAAATTTTTAATAATTAACAAAAATAAGTGAAATATTTATGGATAAGGTTTTTGAGCATCGTCCCCTTCTAAACCTTTCTAACCTTTCATGTGCAAATAAATGCAACTTCGACTGGATTTTGATTCTAGCGAGATGACTGAATAATACAAAATCAAATCATATTAAATGGTCCTATATATGATTATAGCATCATTTAAATTTGCCGTTTACTTGCAAATATAAATGGTAATAAAAATGTATTAGTGATTTGCTGTTTTGAGAAAATACAGTGTTTTTCTTGTAACAGTTCTACAGCACCTTCCCCAATAAAAAACAAACTTTTTAACTTTTGTATATAAATAATACCTGAAATTAAGGCAGTATAAAAATCACTTTTATAATAATTATATATAAACATACATATAGCCAACGACATAGGAGTGGTGGTAACTGATATTTAGCAGAAGTTTTTTTATTGCAAACATTGATCAGCCAATGTGAAAATGATTAAGAGAAAAACTAACCTTAAATTATAAAAAATAATCGCACACTTTCCTTTTGCAAAATTCTTTCATCAGTATCTGCTTTAATCAGGGGCGGATTTAAAGTTTTTGCGCCCCTAGGCACAATTAAAATATTCACCCACTTTCTACGTTTTTTCAAGGGTTTTAGGAGGTTTCGGACGAAAGAGAAGTGTGTGTGAGGAGGGGGGATTTAGTATTCGAGAAAAAACTTCTACGAAAGAAAATCAGGCATGTACACGCCATAAACGTAATTATAAAAACAAAATAATGTTATCCGAAATATACCGCCCTCAAAAGCCACCGCCCCTAGTGGGCCTATGGTGTAAATCCACTTCTGGCTTTAATCCACTAACGTAGAATATATTTTGACAAATAATGTTTTTCACAAATCTATCATTAGATTTGTTTGTTTTTTCCTAAAAAATTTTTGAGCAGAAATCTTTCTTGTAATTTTTTCTCACAATCATGTCTCTCATAATTTGAGGGCGCTTAAACGTTGACACGTCAGTTTTAAAACAATCTGGAAACTTAAATTTATTTTTATATTTGACATATGAAGCCATTGTACAGAAATAAGATCTTATAAATCTGAACAGCTGTTGTTATAAAAGTCACAAGTATCCGCAACGATTACATCGCTTTCTCATATAGTGACAAATCATGCAACTAAAAATTTCAAATTTCAGGTCAACTTTACAATAGGTTTTAAGCACCCCTATGACACTCTACTAAAAACCCATTGTAAATGTTGATCAGACTTTGAAGCTTTTTAGTTGCCCGATTTGCCGCT
>CABFOV010000543.1:0-24828 GCA_902141375.1 Timema poppense
GAGATGAAATGGAGGGCCTACAGTTTAACGTGGAATCCGAACCACGGTGGAGGCCTGGCATTCCTCACATTCACAAGATGTCGTGTCAGAGGCGAAGGAAGGGTTTGGTAATCAGATAAATCTGTGCCGGGACCGAGGATTGAACCCCGGCCGCCAGCATAAAATTCTGACACCTTACCCCTAGACCGCCAGGTCACCTACTAAGAACAATAAAAAAAAGAGAAACATTAACTCAAGATGGGTAGATCTATTATATAAAATTATACCATGATAGGCTGTAAATTCTTTCACCACCTCGTCTTACTACCGGTTCGGGTTATACGCTTATGTATTAGCTACAATAATGGGTTAAGGATTAGGAAGGCTTAATCTAGAAGCAATGCACCCGTATTTGCGTGGAGGGATATTGGAAAAACATTTAGTAAAATACCTCAATTCCCCCGACTGGGTTCGAACACCGATCTCCCCATCTTTGGCAGTCTAGTCCAACATGAGATTAGCGCGTTAGTGGGTGATTTGGATAAACCGTTGACGATTTTTTTTTATAACCACTTCTTGCTAATTATTCAGACTATACTTATATTATAATTACTCTAATGGGGTAAGGATGAATAAAGACATATTTTAGAGGTAATTCACCTTTATTTGCGTGGAAGGAGAGTGGGAAACCATTCATAAAAAGGCAAGCTCAGTAGACCCAACCGGGATTAGAACCCCTATCTCCTTGTTGTTATCAATAGGCAGTCTTACACGAGAGTGACACCTTAGACCGTTAAGCCACTGAAGTGGATGTTTGACGATTTAGATTGTTTATAATATTATTTAGCAGATCACACTTATTTTTAGCACCGCGTCTCTACTTTCCAATCGATTAATAAATACGCCCATATACTAATTGCACCAATGTGTTAGGTATTAGGAAGTTTGAATTTAGAGGAAGTGTACTCGCATTTGCGTGGAGGTAGAGTATAAAACTATTTATGAAAACCACCCTTAGTACACCCGACCGGTATTTGAACCCCGATCCCTAATCATTGGCAGCCTATTATAGTGTGAGGGTGACACTTTATACCATGCGGCCCCCAACACTTGCCTTAAAAGTAAGATTTAAGCAAACTAGTATGAAATATGCCATATTTTCATTTATAAATGAAAGTTTTAAAAAAATATATCGCTTCGTAAAATAGTAAATATAATTTTAACAGGTTTAAAAGAAACAATAATGACCCCAAGAAAAATTTGGTTGGACTCAGTTCACTGCTAATGTTCCAAATAATAAACTTAAAATAAATAAATATTATTCTTTCTTTGAAGTAAGCCTCAATAAATATCTCAAAACTCATCAGAATGGTTAAAACTAAAATGATAATGTATTATAATAAGATTTCACACTCGTTACTAAATACAATATGAATATGGCAGGAATAACTTTTCTGAGGCTTACAAAATTTACTACAACTACTTTTACGTATTCATGCGTCAAGTCATGTAATCTGTAGCTGATACTTTTGGCTTTATGATAAATACCTCAAAAATAACATTTATAATATATTAAAATATTATCAATGTTGACCTAAAATAAAGAAATGTAAGGGTTCTTCCATAAGCCATTAAACATCTGCTTCGGTGGCCGCATGGTTTAAGGTATCACGTTCTCAATATACTAGACTGCCAATGACAGAAAGATCGGGGTTCAAAGCCTGGTCGAATGTTCTGAGAGTGGTTTTCCCTAAACTATCTTTCACGCTTCCTCCGAGCAAATGCGTGTACACTTACTCTAAATTCTGCCTTCCTCATCCCTAGCTCACTAGCGTAATTAGTACATAACGCATATAACCTTAACAGATAATAATAATAATAATAATAATTATTATTATTAGCACCGCGTCTTACTACCCGTTCGGGTTATACGCTTTAAGTACTAATTACTCTACTGGATTAGGACTTGGGAAGGTTGAATTAGAGGAAGTGAACCCACATTTGTGTGGAGGGAGAGTGGAAAACCATTTAGGAAAAACCATCCCCAGTTCACCCGACCGAGATTCAAACCTCGATCTCCCCGTCCTCAGTAGTCGAGCTTCAACATGACAAGCGCGTTAGCCAACTACGCCACTGAGGTGGGTAACATTCACTCTTGATGCGAAAAGTTACGTAACACAAGTTGCAGAGGGAAATGGCTCAGGATAAAATATGTCTACTCGGGATGAAAAAAATTTATTAAGGGGTTCAAAATAAAGTTCAGAATAAAACGTTTGTTGGTTACGGGATGACCCTTATGTATTTTCTAAAACGCTTTTCCTAGTACGTTTATACTTTTTCAATTTCTTACAAGAGATTTAGAATATATTGTTAAGGTGTATTGTAGTAAAATGAACAGATTGATGGCCAACCTCTTGGTTTAGTGGTTAGTGCCCCTGGTTATTGATTTAGAGGTCCAAGGTTTGATACCCGGTGGCACCATTGACATTTTTTTTTCTGAAAGGGGTATTATTCATATGGTCACAATGCTTTGGTTATTAAGATTATGTTAGGTTTAAGATTTACACTGACTCCACACCTTCATCATAACTATGATCACGTCTTGGCATGTAGACAACATCCTATAATGTAGCCTGGGCCACGTACTGTTCCCACAGCCGGCTAAATGTCTATATACACGGCGAACGAACTAGATACCGCATCTCATACGGTAAAATATGTCATACGCTAATATATATATATATATATACCCATTATTTCTAAACCTGTCCATTAAAACCAACAAGTTGGTTTCAATCTCATGAATGAAGTACGTATGCGATGGTTGACTTCAGGATTGTTATAAATAACTCTTAAACAAAAGCGCCGCTGGTAGTTTCACCCTAGACCAAAGTGACGTCCGCCAAGTCACATTATCTTCGAGAAATGTTGTACGTCTCAACAGGGCTGGTAGCTTTATTTACAGAGACAGGGTAGTTTATTTAATAAATACATTTAAGTTTTTAATGCTGAATACATTTCTGTGACCCTTTTTTTATAATTAATAATGAGAATATTATTATTGAAGTATTAAAAGGTGGAGAAATTAATCATTAATTATTGATATTATAATGAGCCGACTTTAGTATCTTGGGGTAAAATGCTCGACCCAGGAACCGATTTTAATGGGTCAAACCCAGCTGAGGTTAACGGATATTTCTTGAGTGTCAAATATCCGTAGCACAATTCCCTTTGGAGAGGAAATAAAACCGTTGGTCCTAAGTCGATTGTGGCATATAAAAGAAACCTAGAAGTTATGTGAAAATATCTTTCACGCCAAAATTGATAGGCACTTTCACGTTCACTCATAGAAATTCAATGTGGACGGAAACGGGGAACCACCACTCTTTCTGAACACCCCTAGTACATTGGATATCTACCAGATGGCGCAAGCAGCACTAACCAATTGAAGGGCTGAGTTCATGCCCAGAGCCGGATGGTTATAAATCACATCAAAACAACCCTCAGGTTTCTGACTTAGCAAGAAGAAGATTATAATGATTGAGGAAATTAAAGTAATTGAGGCAAATATGAGCTATAGGCTTACTTCAATGCATATTCTTTAAATAGTGAGTTACGTATGTATTTTAGACATGAAAGTAATAAAGCCTAATATATATACTTTTTATTTTAGCACTGCGTCTTATACACTTACGTACTAATTACGTTAGTGATTTTAGGGATGAGTGAGGTTTTTTAGAGGTAGTGTACCCACATTTGCGTGAAAGGAGAGTAGAAACTCATTTTGAAAAAAACTCAGTACATCCGACTAAGATTTGAACCTTAATATTCTCGTAATCGGCAATCTAGTCTAATGCCATAGTAGCACCTTAGACCATGAGGCCACAGAAGCGGATATGTAGAAAATTAAACTAAACGCATTCAATGAAGTAATGTTTCATTTAATTCGGCAATAAATGTTGTTTTTTTGCTACAAAAACTGTAAAATCACGAACATTTAACACAACTTATATTACATCCCAATAATAGTCGCCTTTTTCATTTGACTCTTGGCCATAGAATATCTATCGAGCAATTATTTTCAAAATTTACAAGCTATTTTTATGTTTTTAAATTTGTTTGATTGAAATAATTAAAAATTTGTGTATTTAAATATTATGGTTTTACGTGCCTTTATAGCCTTCGACATTTTCTTGGAAGACGCTCAAATTTGGTCAGCAATGTGAACGCTGACAGCTTGACCTAGGTGTCAACCTGAATTTATGAGCCAACTATTATTATTATTATTATTATTATTATTATTATTATTATTAACACCGCATGTTACTACCCGTTCGGGTTATACGCACTTACGCTAATGTGTAATGGTAGGGTGATTGTGAGATGAATTGTAGGACCTACAGTTTAACGTGGAATCCGAACCATGGTGGAGGCCTGGCAATCCCCACATTCACAAGTTGTGATTAATACACGTCTTGTCAGAGGTGAAGGAAGGGTTTGGCAATCAGATAATTCTCTGCCGGGACCGAGGATTGAACCATGAGCCAACCGAGGACAAACATAAGTAGAGTTTATTTTAGAGCTTATCAATGACCCCCTCTAGCTTCTTCACATTCTTTAGCATATTAATATTGGCACCCCTGTAAAGTATCGTATTGGATTAGTGTAAGATTTTAAAAATAAATTCTACGTTGAACTGCACAGATTTTCTTTTTATCTTAAAATAAATCAATACACTTACTAAAAACTAGTATACTTAGTAAAGCAAAATAAAATACACTGTTCATATGTACTCCGCCAAAGAGCATTAATTAAACCACATACACTGCTACAGAAACATTAAGGAAAGGAATATCTTAAAGATGTAAAAATTTAAATTTCAAAGTGCTCTTTAAAAGTATATATGTTAACCTATTGCTCAGAAGTAATTAATTTTAATAAAAATATTTCAAATAAAAGATTTTTAATTTTTAATAATACAACAACTTTATAGCGATAATCTATTTCTTATCTGAAATAGATGCGTAGATATTATCAAAATTGGAGATTTCCGCTTTGTAAAGTACCCTTAAAGTCAGTTTCATGATAAATCGTGAGTAGCTATTTTGTTTGTAATGTTAAACATTGCCTGGATACAAAATTTAATCAAGATTGTTATATCAGCTTTAGATAAAATCGATTCTATCTCTTTTTTTCTTTTCAGTAAGCTAACGTTAATTTTAAGGTTAGCTATCTAAATCCAAAAACCCCTGTGGGGAACCATATTAAAACTCTAGATACCAAGCCCTAGCCTGACCGCTAAAATGGTTTCGTTTTTAGACCAAAATACAGACACACAGACAGAAACACTAAATGACAAACAGTTGGAATCGCGAAAAGCACTTTTTCAGTTTCAGGGGATCATGAAACGTCGACATTTATCAATATATCGAGTTCAATTTTTTTGGATGATCATTTTTCTCTCCAAGGAGTAGAGTGGAAGTAAAAATTGTATGTGTGCATTTCCTAAATTTAAGATTAATTTAGTTGGTCATCATAATCCACCGATAAAATTCCTATAAGGACGTTTCTATCAGATATTACAAGTAATGCACTGAAAATACCATGTTTCCGAAGGGTTGTGAATGAGTTCTCTTAACACGTTAGTCACCGCGCTAAATCTGAACTCTGAGTCTGGAAGGGGAAGAAACAAAGCAGACCATCCATCGCAAGGAACAGTCTTGGCCTCCTGCCGAACTGGCACAGCTCCATCAACCACCGGTGTGAGTCTCAAGATCACCACTGGTAGCAAGTAGCTGTGAGGTTGAGTGGTATGAACCACTAGCAAGAATCCAATCATCACCATTGATTGGTAGCTGTAAGGTTTGGTGGTGTGAGCCACTAGCAAGAGTCCAATAAACACCACTGGTAGCTGCAAGGTTGAGTGGTATGAACCACTAGCAAGAGTCCAATCATCACCACTGGTAGCTGCGAGGTTGAGTGGTATGAACCACTAGCAAGAGTCCAACCATCACCATTGGTAGCTGTGAGGTTGGGTGGTGTGAACCACTAGCAAGAGTCCAATAAACACCACTGGTAGATGTAAGGTTGGGTGGTGTGAACCACTAGCAAGATCCCAATAAACACCACTGGTAGCTGTGAGGTTGAGTAGTATGAACCACTAGCAAGAGTCCAATCATCACCACTGGTAGCTGTTTGAGTGGTACGAACCACTAGCAAGAGTCAAATCATCACCACTGGTAGCTGTTTGAGTGGTACGAACCACTAGCAAGAGTCCAATCATCACCACTGGTAGCTGTAAGGTTGGGTGGTGCGAACCACTAGCAAGAGTCCAATCATCACCACTGGTAGTTGTAAGGTTGGGTGGTGCGAACCACTAGCAAGAGTCCAATCATCACCACTGGTAGCTGCGAGGTTGAATGGTACGAACCACTAGCAAGAGTCCAATCATCACCACTGGTAGCTGCGAGTTTGAATGGTACGAACCACTAGCAAGAGTCCAATCATCACCACTGGTAGCATGCAGCTATGAGGTTGAATGTTATAGAGTAAACTACCATACATATTTAACAGGAAGGATATTATTAATAAAAATAACGATAAGTAACATTTTTACCTGCTGCACTAACTATAAATACAAATAATACAGGTTATAAAATAATCCTACGTGTACAGTATGTCAGCCCGAAAGCGAGCCATACCAACCGAGGAACTGTCCAATATGGGTGAAGATAGTGCCAACATTTGCTGTTATAGAGACTCATGTAGTCAGTTCAACGATTTCTACAGCCATTAATTTCAGTTATATAGACCTGAACCGCTACTTTTTCATGCCAGTAGATATTCAATTATCCTCACGAGGCTGAGTGGACCCCGTTCCGGATCCACTGATTCACAAAGTCTGAAAGCACTGGAGATCAAACCTGGAACCTTTGTAATGTGGCTAGGAACTCTGACTACTGGATCACAGGGGCGGTCAATACAGGATATGGCTTTAATTCACAAAATTTTACTAGGTCTTTAGGGATGATCATACTTATATTCCTATTTTCGATGAAATTTTTAATAATAATTAATATTTGTAATTCAAAATCTTGCTAAGCTTGTGTGTAAATTTCTCATCATCAACGCTTCTAAAGATAATAAAATAAATTAATAAATCAAATAAAGTTACATTAAACTAATTAGATTTAAATTAGTTTTCCTTATTTGTACTTCTAAACAAAGTATAATTAACTTATTAGTGAGTGGCAATCAATATTTCATAAGCTCACGTCTATATTTTAGACATTAATTATTTTAATTTATGGTTTTTAACATTCTTTAATAACTAACAATTTGAAGAATGAATGGGAATGAAGTTTGAAAGAGAAGGGAAGGAGTAGAGAGACGTGTAAAGAAACTTTCAAGAAGGAAGGGGTAGAAGTGTCTTGTGATGTGAAGGAAGGAAAAAAGGGGATAAAGGGGTGGGGGAGATGTGTCTGTGGTGAGGCACACACACATACGCACCGGGAGGTAAGCAGAGCACGGTGTGGGGGAGGGAGGGACTCCTGTCGCAGCATCTGTGGCACGCGTCCCGCGAACTTCTGCTCTGTCAGTGTCTCCACTTCAGTCCTCCTGAGGATCTCTGGTGGTGCGGGTTGCGAGACAGTCGGTCGATCTCAAGAGAAAGAGAGAGAGGCGTACTTCACTTGGGGACATAGCGAGGGTCTAACATGCCGCGGGCCTTCCTCATCACCCATCGGCGATACAATACCTCCACAGATTATGATCACAGAGGTGAGTCTCACTACAGCATTTTCTGGTAACCGTAATCTTTTGATAGTTCGAGTTGAATATATCTGGGCACATCTCAAGCCATCAAATACAATAATTACATAAAACAACTAAAAAAAGAGAGAGAAAATACTTAAAGGTCTATAAGGGACTCGAGAAAAGGCCAGTGTTTTTTGCAATTTTTATAACAAAACGTTTTTGGCCAACGTAAATCAAATATTTATCTAGTAGAAACAAAGTGTTAACTTTTATTTACATGGTGATCTCAACATTTATTCAATATCTGTCATGAGCATAATTGAATTTGATGAGATTTTTTTTTTAATCGAGAGAATTTTTTTTATTAAATTCCAGGACACCCTTGACAGATATTCAACCACTGTTGATATCACCATGTGAATAAAATTAATCTCTGTGATTCTACTGGAGAGATATTTTACATAATTTAACAAAAAAAAAAGTTTTGCTCTAAAAAGTTACATACCCACCTTAAGTACTAAAAGTACTTAATCTGTTTAATAAATTTCGTAAATATATACAGTACAAATTATTGGAATTTGATAATACTTCAATTTCAAGGGTTTTCTGTTTGTACTTTCTCATGTAGAGAAATATTGAAATTTTGACAAAATTTCTTCTACAATATTATTATGAATTTTTAGCTATGTATATGCCGCCTAAACCAAAAAAGTTAGTCTTACAATTCTCTCTGTCTGTCTAACTCTACCCAAGGCTATATATGAAAAGATTTAGTGGATTATTGTTAAAAATTTATTTATTTGTTACATGATAAAACCTTAGGGTGTATTTTTATTTTATTCTTGACTTAAAATTAAGGGTAGTTTACTGCTTAGTTAGTTTTGAAAATTTGAAGCTGTTCGAAATGGTTTCAACAATTTTGTTTATAATGAATATTTGGTGAGTGTTTGGACATGACAAATAAAACTGTATACTTATTTGTCAGGGTAAATTTCGTTTAAGAGTAGTTTAAAAATATATAATTTTAGAAAATTTGAAATTTTTTGAAGTGTCCTTAACGTTTTTGTTCAAATTTGGTAACTGGGAAGTATCTTGCATGGCAAATAAAAATACTTATTCACTTTTATATGTATAAAAAGCTCATTTTAAGGTAGTTTACTGATTACTTATTTTTGAAACCCACTTCAATGGTTTAGTGTCCTAAGGCGTCACTCTCGTGTTGGACTGCCCTGCTGATAACGGGGAGATCGGGGTTCAAATACCAGTAGGGGCTACTGAGGGTGGTTTTTCAAAATGGTTTCCCACCCCTTTTCCATGCAAATTCAGGAAGATTATCTCTAAAATGCTTCTTTCCTCATATCTACACTATTAGAGTAAATTATCATATATGAGTCAAGTCTGAACAGGCATTATGATGAGGTGCTAAACAATTTTTATGATTATATGACGAACCAAGTACGAATGTGCCGTACCATTTATTTTACTTGGGATCGTTGCTTCACCGTGTAATCATGCAATAATTTGCTGTGGTAAAAATCTGCACTGGGCCTCTAACTACATAACTGACTACACTGTACATAAGTACAGGGCCTCTGAGAGGAATTTTATCAGTGGGTACAAAGTTTTTTCATGACCTATTTCTATTTTAAATTATTCTTGTATAAATAAAATTAATTAATCCTATCTTTAAAAAAAAGAAATATGAAAAAAATATATATAATTTATACTTTTATATATATTATTCTTGTCTAAAAAAATTAACTAATCCTATCTTTTAAAAAAAAGAAATATGAAAATATATATAATTTACACTTTTATACATATAAAATTTATACTTATATATATAAATTATATATATATTTTTTCATATTTCTTTTTTAAAGATAGGATTAATTTTTTTTTTAGACAAGAATAATTTAAAATAGAAAAAGGTCATGAAAAAACTTTGTATATATATATACATGTACTTTGTATATATATATATAAATAAGCGAGAAAATAAGACACAAAATAGTATACCTATACTAATAATTTAGTAACTGTAAAAGTATTGAAAATATGAATGCTTGTCGTCAATGTTTGCAATCATTTTATGAGATTCCAGGATATTCCCAGGCCCCTTTTAGACCCAGAGGCCCAGATACAATATACCCCCCTGCAAACCACTCTCATAGGGCCTGCATGAGTACAGTTAAGACAAGGTGAGAAGTAAATTATCTGACAGTTATTTAAATTACTTTAAATTATTCATGCTTCATAAACTACGTGATATACAGCTGTAACTTTTGATGGATGGTGTATTTTATTTATTTGAGGTATTTAGCGTGCACTTTCTGAACCAAGTTATTATGATAGCACACTAGAATTTCCATGAGCGAGCGTTAAAAAGTCTATCGATTTTGCCGGGAAAGGTATTTTCACACACCTTCCAGGATTATTCTACAAGACAAAATCAACATGGGACCGACGAATTTGCTTG
Organism: Timema poppense; assembly: GCA_902141375.1. NCBI lineage: Eukaryota > Metazoa > Arthropoda > Insecta > Phasmatodea > Timematidae > Timema > Timema poppense. Next base: position 10,214 of record CABFOV010000543.1, read on the forward strand.
TCCTTCAAGGGAATTTTTGCTACGGATTTTTATCACTCAATAAACATCCATTGACCTTGGCTGGGTTTGAACCCACGAACATTTGGTCCTGATGCGAGAACTTTACCCCAAGATCTCTCATGTAGACAGGATAGTATCAATACCAACGTTATTAATTTTGTCAACAATAAGTGTGTTTTAATTTTTTAAACTCTCCTTCCAATCATTTTCTTAATTTAGATAACTTTATTTTTTAAATTCCTAAACCTCAGCACATTCATATTGAAGACAAATAAAGAGGCTTTTACTTAATTTTGTTTTCCGAAAAACTAAAAATAATAAACAAGCTGGTCCGTCGATACAACATGTGTCAATTTTGCATTGACAACTCTAAGCTGTAGTATTTATAATTTTAGAAATGTAAAGTGGGAATCTTTTGAAGCTAGTTAGGATATGAATTAATATTATAATTTTAATCCTAAATTAAAAATTTCCCCTCTTGAATACTTTTGAAATTTAAAATTGTCAGGTAATTCTTAGTGCGTAAACTTTCATTTAAAAATAAAGAAAATTGTTTGGTTATAATACCGGGAATAAATGTTTAAGGAATTCGCTTAAAGTTTTAAATATATGCTTTTATATTATTATTAGCACCGCGTCTTACTACCCGTTTGAGCTATACGCACTTACGCTAATGTGTAATGGTAGGGTGATTGTGACATTAAATGGAGGACCTACAGTTTAACGTGTAATCCGAACCACGGTGGAGGTCTGGCAGTTCACATATCCACAAGTTGTGAGTGTATTCCTTTATAATTTACTGCGATTATCTTGGATATAATAAAGTATATGTGAAAACAATTCAAGTTGATCTTCTCCTGCTTAAATACGATGTTGAAAATTAAAAAAAATATATCACCTCAAAAATATGTATTCGTGTATTTTAGAATATTTGACAAATATTCAATAACTTGTAATTATAACTATGAAATTTTATAGTTTAAAAATTAATTTAAAAGCATTGCTGGTGTTTTTTAAATCTTCTAAAAGTCATTTCCGCATATTTACACTAATGGGGTAAAGATGAGGAAGGTAGTATTTAAAATAAATCTGCCCACGTGTGTGTGGGAGGGGGGGAAGTGGAGTGGAAAGAGCCGTGGGACATTTTTTAGGAAAAACCACCCTTAGTATTTTGGACTGTGATTTTAACCCTGATTTTCTCGTAACCAACAAGCCAGTCTAATGCTACCACCAATGTTGGTAAAACTGATTACTACAATTATTACTATTGTCGTAGTGTTAAATTGTAATTCCAAGCAAACATAAAGCACCCTAATTGTGACCCGTTACGAACCTGTAAAATAACAGAAACAATCCAAGACAGCTATGAGAGATATAAAAGTTAGATCTACTTTCACGTAAAGTCATGTGATATGGAGTTGTTACTTTTGATAGAGATTTTCAATACCCGAAAAATAATAATAATATATTAAAAGGTTATCAATGTTTGCCGCGATACAGTTTTATTTTCTAAAAACCTGCTTTGGTGGCCGCATGGTCTAAGAAATCACTCCCTTATTAGACCATACTGCCAATGACAGTAAGATTGTGGTTTTAATCCCGGTCGAGTGTATAGGGATTTTTTTTAAAATATCGTTTTAGACTCTCACTTCCCGTAAATATGTGTACACCTCCCCTAAATTCAACCTTCCTCAATTCAGATTTATCAGATTAATTAGGATATATGAGTATAACCTGAACAAGTAGTAAGACACGGGGCTAAAATAATATTTTCTAAAAGAATTAGATTTGACGTGTTGCTAGTCCGATGATGTCCTTAGAAAGTGTTTGGTTCAAAGACACAGGGCTTTAAATGTAATATTCACGTGGTGTGAAAGTATTTGTGTTAAGAGAGACTCAACATTCATTATAAGTAAGTTTTCATTCGCTCATAGACTCCTCACTTGTTTCAAGTACTTGATTTATAAAATAATTCCCGCGTCACGAGTGCACCTAATAGGGTAGTATCTTTGAGCTTAGACAACCCTCACTACAGCAGAGTACTCCACCTAGCGTTTATTTGACGGCGAAACTACAGGCGGAAACGTTGAGTGAAAAACCGACTAACTTTTAAAGTTCCGACACATTCAAATTTGTATAAAGTCGTCACGGACACTAATTTTGTAAAATTAATGACTTTAATGCCGTACCACGTACCACTCTTATACATAACATTATATTTACATTTATTATAAAATATTTAATAAAACATTCAATAAAATGTTTGGTATGGAGAAAATACCGGTAGTTAAAATTATTTAGCAGAGGTGTGAAAAGCTTCAAAACTTTAACTTGGCTTTGAAACAAATATCAGCTTTAACTTCTCTTCAAAAAAAATTTATGACTCTACAATTATTATAAATCCTCGCCAGTAAAAATATATTGGCAGTTAAAATATTATATTATGTTAATTTTTTGCCATTATGAACTGTTACACATACATTACAAATAAATATTTTTAGGGAAAAAATCTAAAAAAAAAGTAATTGAAAGCTGTGTTATCACTTGAGTTATCCAAATAAAATTAAATATTCCAAAAAAAAATGTTAATAAAATATTTTACAAGTAACTTTAGCACATAAAGTTTTATAAATAACAAAAAATATTTTTTTAAGCATAAAATAACGCACAGCATTGTATAGAGCTTCGATTCAGCTTTGAGAATTTATATATATATTTGATACGAGCTAGCTTCAATTTGAAGTAAAGGACTTCACACATCCCTATTATTTATATGATAAATTAAATTGTAAATTAAATTTTTAATATATTTCTAGACATATTACAGACAAATTAAAATTTTCTCAAGCATACAATCATAGTAGTGAGGTAATAAAAATGCCATGGGAGAGGTCTATCATCATTGAATCGTTGTTTCTAAATCTAGCAATAATTAATCATGTTACAAATACTATATGGGGGTGGAGGGTATATAAGGTGGTTCACAATCTACTCAGTATATGCACATGTTTAGTGGTACGGGAAACATAATGCCTATGTGGTAATAGTGAGGAATGCATATAAGAGGTAATTCATCCATAATAATATGTGGAGGAAGGGAGTGGGGAGGATACAGTAAAAATCTAATTTGGAAACTACTTGGAGTGCCCCCAGTGTCGTCTTTAAACTCAAATCATTTTTGTATAGCACTTTAAATCCCCTCGGTCATATATATAGGCTAGACTACAATTCTTTCTGCTTTAACTAGTATCTAGTAATGTAGTATTCCACAAACTTTTTAAGTTTGTGGTACGCTTAACAAACCTAATTTTTTATTTATTTTGAGTTCACACGCAGTACAATGGTTGTACGGTAGATCAGAATTAGGGAAATATAGTCTAGTTCCTCCCTTATTTATTATAAGCACCGCTTCTTACTACCCGTTCGGGTTGTACGCACTTACGCTAATGTGTAATGGTAGGTTGATTGTGAGATGAAATGGAGGACCTACAGATTTAACATGGAATCCGAACCACGGCGGAGGCCTGGCGAACCCAACATTCACAAGTTGTGATTAATACACGTCTTGTCAGAGGTGAAGGAAGGATTTGGCAATCAGATAAATCTCTGCTGGGACTGAGGAATGAACCCAGCACCCCAGCACAGAAATCTGACACCTTCACCCTAGACCACCAGGTCACCGTTCTTCTTCCAAAGTAACTTCAAATGTTCCAATATTAAGAATGGGTGTTTTTTTATTCTGTCCGGTTCTTTAACATTTGGACACACTTGGTTCAAGATATCAGTAGTTTGTATTCTTTAAATTAAAGAATGACACCTGCACACTGAATTAAACCTTTGTAGAGGTGTATTTTTTTTTTTAATTTTGAGACTGTGATATTTATATGCAGCTATAACCGTAACTATCAAATATAATAGCTCTAATATTTAATTCATCATTAGTAGATTGGGTAAACCATATCTGTAAGTTCACGCGAAAGCTTTTAATTTTGTCAGATGAATTAAAAATATTAGTTAGTACGCGTAAATAATAGATGTGGATGACGTACGTGCCACTCGTACCAACTTTATTCCAGTTCTTATTAAATAACGAACGATGCGTGGTGTTTTGGGCTGTGGCTGAACTGCACATCAGTGTGGCACGGCACACTCTATTAGGAACACTGTTGTAGAGTTATTAAGAGTCTGAGGAAGTTTTTAATATCCACTCTATCCCTGAATAAAGGCCACACTTCGTGATGCTCTAAATATCCTCCCTGCAATGTTGCAAGGATGCCAAGAGATGACCGGGTCGCCCCTCTGCCCCTGAATGTAGGCTACACTTCCTTCTGTTTCAAATACTCTCCCTCCCATTATGCGAACATGTCTCCTTCATGTAAGATTTTTTTTGTATCACCTCACCGCATCTTATACCTGTTAAAGTCATAACCATATATGATAATTACTTTAATGGGGTAGGGATGACGAAGGAAGCATTTTAGAGGTAATTACCCGCATTTGCATGGCAGAAGAATGGGAAACCTTATAGGGAAAATCAACCCCAGTAAAGCCAACAGGGTTTCGATTCTCAATCAGCCCGTCATCAGTAAGGCCAGTCCTACACGAGAGTGAGAGAGACCGTGTGACCATTGAAACGAGTTAGAGCTTGTAGCTAGCTATTGCCTAAGAAATACCAGTTGCACGCAGGTTGTATTATGTTTACAAGCAGCGCATACCCAGCAAGATTTCACATATATATATAGAGCCCCTTCTAGCTGACAAAGAACAGTTGTAAATATTAAACAGATGGCTGACACTTTTTAAACACTTGATACAGTCTGATTTTCATAGGAAGCCCGTTATTTGAAAATTGGAGATTCATGTTGCCACAATAACACAAATAAACATTTTAAAATTGTATTTACATTGTTAAACCTTTTTTATTTATCACCGCGTCATTTCCTACCGAGTAATACTTTGATATTAATTCTGCCAACATTTATATTGAATATAAACGATTGGTTTTAACTTTGTTTTAAATATTTTGGCAATAACAATAATTCCCCTGCATACCACCCCCACCCACAATTTCAGATAAATTTGAACAAATTTCGCGCGTTGATTTCTATATTAGCTATCTTTTTCAAAACTGCAATAATTGAAAATAATTGGAGTGTCAGTGCTCTTCTTTTTTATTTAATTTGTTTTCGCATCTTGCCACCTCTCCAAGCTATCCACAATTAACTATATTAATTACATATTATTAACTAAGGTAGAATTTATAAGAAGTATGCCCACGTTTGCGTGGAAGGAGAATGAAAAAATATTAAGGAACAACCACTCCCAGAACACCCAACCGTAATTCGATCCTAGATATCCCCATCACCAGGAGACCAGATTTGACGTGCCTGACGCCTTGGTCTGCGTGCACACCGGTTCGGGTGGCAATACTTTTGGCAAGAGTTTCAGGACAGTCAAGAGTGCGAATAAAATGCCAATCTCAATTTATTTTAAAGAACGCGAACTTCGTATCAACAACTTGGCAGAGTAATAGTCGACCATGATTAACCAGGGCTGTGTCACTAGTAACTCTCAAGTGCCTGACGATCTCACATGTCCATTTTAGACTCTGCCTTGTGCTGGGTGATATCATAGGCTATTAACATGCGGTTATTCATAGCTCAGTGGTTAATTCATGGATATTCTAGGCCAAAAGTTTCGGATTTTATATTCGTGTTCATAATTTATTTTTAAACGTGTATTTTAGGGTGGTAGTGTAGGTAAGCGAGTTAAAGGCAGTGTTTTTGCAGTTTTTATATAGAAAATATGGTTTTGGTAGATATAAATATAATATTTCTCCAGTACAAATATATAGTTCAATTTTCTTTACATGGTGACTTTAACAGTTCTTGAATATCTGTCAAGGGTGTTCTGTAATTTAATGACAACTTTTTATCTTCATTTAAAAAGTTTCTTATCTAATGCCGCAATGCTCCTGACAAATATTCAACAATTTTTGAGGTCACCATGTGAGGAAAATTAAACTTTATGTTTGAATCAGAGAATGTTTTTATTTATTTTGCCTAAACAAACATTTTGCTGTAAAAATTGCAAACACACTGCCATTAACTCTTGTTCTCTACAACCCTATCTAAATGGTTTTTTTTAATTAACAGTAAAAAGTCAATTAATTTGGTACTCTTGGGCCTTCGGTAATGCCGAACTACCAAATATGCCAGATTATTGTACTATATCTGTTTAATGCGATTAAAACAAAAAACTAGCTTTGAAAATGGTCAAAGTTAGTATGTAATGTAATACTGTATGTAGTAATAAACCAAAACCGTGTTATCCAGTAGTAGCTGATGTGTCACATGTTTCCATTTGATTTATTTAGCTATATAAACAATTGTATTAGATTTAGAAAACATTTTACAGAACTAGCCAAACACAATTACGAGCAAGCTATGTAATACAGAACAATGCATAATCTCAAAAAGTAAACAAAGACTAATTGTCAGACGAATGGTGATGTTGTGAGGGCAAAATACAAGTGGTGGGGGGTACGCGTGCCGTATAGTGGGGTGTGCCTAGTCTTTGGGTACCGGATTATCAATAAAATGTTCTGTATCGACATAATTGCATTTAACTTAATTTTAAGGGATATTATGGACTTTTTATTGCAAGGCCAGAGGGACTTTATATATCTCGTTAATATGTAAGTGTATATTCTTGCTGACCCAATATCGACCTATTTAATTGGCCTGAATTGACAAATTAGAATTTTAATAGAAATGTTTTGATCTTAATATGTGCTAATGCTATTAAAATTACAACAATTTTTTTACCGGAAATTAAAAGGATCAACCCCTCTCTCCACCCTGCCTCCCTACCCCATCCCAAGAGACTCATATCTCCGGAACCACTGAAGCTCTGGTCGCATCTTAGGTTGGAGGATACCCCTTGAGATACTACGTGAAAAAAAAAGACCCCTTCCTCCAATCATGTCCAGCTCTCCCTCCCTACCCTGATACACCTCTGGAACCGCTGGGACTATGGGGGGAAATGTAACAAATAACGTCTTTACTGAAGTTTTCTCAACCACTTTGTAAATATAAATACCTCATGTAGGTAGGTATATGTTATAACATTTTCACTTTTTAAATAAAGTTTGTTTAAAACTAAGTTTTATGTTTCATTGTGCTTTATTCATTCGAGGAAAATATTTATTTTCTTTAGTCTAGACAAAGTCTTTAATCAAAGAAAACAATATTTTTTATCTAGTTTTAATTAACCTTTTGCAATTTGCGTACGGGTTTGCTAGTTGCCACTTAACCTAAGAAAGTTCTGGTAATCCCATTTAGAGAAAATCTACACAAAGAAATCCAGCCCTAGGACTCTCGTATTTGAGTCCGATATACAAACCGTGTGACTTCTACCAAGCGTGCCAAGGTCCTGCGCAAAAACACACCAATTTGACACAATCTAAACTTTAGATTACCCGGATTTCTGGTAGCCGTAGGGTCGAGAATCGAATCTCGGCCGGGTGCAGCGGGAGATTTTTTTTATATTGTATGTTTTTTACTACGTACAGTCATCCGTTTGGTTTATAGATATGCATTAATTACGCTAATGGAATAGGGATGAGGAAGGTATAATTTTAAGAGAAAATGACCCGAATTTTGTTGAAGGGAGAGTGAGAAACCATTTTGGAAACACTCCACCTCATGGATGTAGAAAAACCTACATGGAGATAGAGATAGAGATATGGGGAGAGACAAACATAGGAACGGACAAACATGTGTATAGACAAACCTACATGGAGATATAGATAGAGATATGGGGAGAGACAGACAATACTACAAGGACTACATTTTTGAGTTGGATGACACATAGCACGTAACATTATTATTATTATTACTAGCCCCGCGTCTTACTACCCGTTTGCGTTATACGCACTTACGCTAATGTGTAATGGTAGGGTGATTGTGAGATGAAATGGAGGACCTACAGCTTAACGTGGAATCCAAACCACGGTGGAGGCCTGGCATTCCTCACATTCACAAGATGCCTTGTCAGAGGTGAAAGAAGGGCTTGGTAATCAGATAAATCTTTGCCGGGACTGAGGATTGAACCATGGACGCCAGCATAGAAGTCTGACACCTTACCCCTAGACCACCAGGTCACTAGCACGTAACAAATCATATCATAGTTTCGAGTTAAAATTTGTTCACGATCACATTACGTTCTTCATGTAAGAAAGTAAAATCACTAATATTGTGTGCAACACATCGTTGTTCACGAGTCTGAAATGCCACGATTAGTTAAGATGTTTTTCAACGATTAATAGGTGGGGGTGAGGTGGAAGGGTAAGGTGGAAAAGGGGGTGAGAGGTGATGTCAACTCGCGAGAGATATTTTAAGCTTCTTCCGGCCGGTGTCGACATCCGGCGCGTGTAGAACGGTTTTGAAAGGTTTTAGAATGTTAACCAGTGCTGCAGCAGCAGAAGCATCGCACCCCACAAGGTGTAAACAAACCTTTGACTTCTGACGGGTAGGAGGAGGAAGGGGGGGGGGGTTAAGGTTTCAATCAGGTCTCTTTGTAAACAATCGGACAGAGCGCGCCTCAGATACACTCGCGTGGTCCACACACGAACAAATTATTTATATCTTGTCACGCGCGTGGCTTTATTTACTCCCTCCATTTCCCCCCCTTTTTTTTTCAGAACCACCTCCTAAGGAATACCATCGCATGCCTTTTGGATGTTTCTCAGGAAAAGGAAGGTTTGTTTAAATGTGTGTGTGTTATTTATACGGGACCTGGATAGAGCTAGGTGTGAATCCCCGATAAACAGTCTACAGAATATTCTATTAAAATAGTACTCATACCACCAAGAGTCGGCGTGTTGTCTGTTAAAGAGGGATGGTCTCTTCATATACCAACGTACCACATATCTTAAATAAATTAGTATAAACATGTCACAATTTTAAATATAATTAAATCCATCTGTTCAAGAGATTATGAGGTGCGTGTTCATTCGCTTGCACGTAAAATTATCTAACTCTATGTATGCATACTATTATTATTATTATTATTAGCACCGCGTCTTACTACCCGTTCGGGTTATACGCACTTACGCTAATGTGTGATGGTAGGGTGATTGTGAGATGAAATGAAGGACCTACAGTTTAACGTGGAATCCGAACCACGGTGGAGACCTGGCATTCCTCACATTCACAAGATGTCTTGTCAGAGGTGAAGGAAGGGTTTGGTAATCAGATAAATCTTTGCCGGGACCGAGGATTGAACCCCGGACGGCAGCATAGAAGTCTGACACCTTACCCCTAGACCACCAGGTCACCTATGTACACTACGTTTACATGAAAGCAAGCCTAGGTAATGTATTTCACTATTTTTTTTTAGCACCACGTCTTACTACCCTTTCGGGTTACACGCTTAAGTACTAATTATGCTGATAGGTTAGGAATTAGGAAGGTTAAATCTAGAGGAAGTGAACCCGCCTCTTCGTGGAGGGAGAGTTGAAAATCATTTAGGAAAAACCACCCCAGTTCACCCAACCAAGATTCGAACCTTGATCTCCCCGTCCCCGGCTGTCTATATTTCACTATTTTTCAACTTATGAAATTGGGCCATATTGTGGCCCGTTAAGGTAAGACTCTTTCAGGATAAACGAAGAGTACATTTTAAAATTATTATTGAAGTATTTTAATGTTTACTTTCTGAACTGACTGATTATATTATCAGCATAAGAATTGCAAATAAAATTTAACCTAGAAGAGACACAACACCCAGACCCCGCCCATTAATTATTTAGAATGGAAGTGGAAACCCAAATTTCACCAAGGAAACATTTTTCAACCGTGCCGGGAATTGAACCCGAGACACTTAACTCAGTAGTAAGACATTCTATCAACTGTATGTACGATACATTCACTGTTTGGCCTGCACATTTATTCATTTTAATTAAATATTGTAAAACAATAACATTAAGTTCTCAATTTTCTTTTACAAACAGATAATAAAATATTAGCACTTACTCCTTTTTTTTAAATTTATATTTTATTTTTATGTCTAACCCACATTATATTACTAACAAATTGATCATTTTTCACACTATTTTGGGCTATATCTAAGCCACGATAATGGGCTAGGAAGTAGCAAGGTAGAATTTATAGTAAATGTTCCTAAATTCCCGTGGAGAGAGAGAATAAAACACTTCAGGAAAAATCATCCTGCATACACCCGGCCAGAATTTGAAGCCCAATATTTTGGTAATTGGCAAACCAGACTAAAAGAACCTGGCATTTAAACCACGCCTCCACCAGCTTGTGGGAAAGATAATTAGTTTTCATGTAACTTTGTAATTGGGTCCGAATGATTACAAGTAAACGTTCCAAGAGCTAAATAGCCTACAAATGTGTTAGTCGGTTTTTAAAAACACATAATGAATTTAAAAATTATATAGACTACAGTGTTTCCCCAAACACACATCACCAAAATGGTGTCCAGATACATTCAAGAATAATTGATCCACTTCGGGGGTCGAATGGTCTAAGGCTTCATACTCGTAGAATACTGTACTGCCAATGACGGGGATATTGAGGTTCAAATACCAATAGGTGAGAGTTACTTTTCCTAAATGGTTTTACACTATCCATCCAGGAAAATTCCGGTGCACTTCCTCTAAATTCAAACCTACCCGTTGCTAACACATTTACACTATTGGTACATATGTGTATAACTCGAACAGGTATTGAGGCATGGTTCTAAAAATTTATAAAAAGCATAGTTCCACTCAGTTACAAACCTTTTTCAGGGCCACCAACAAACATTAATTCTTCATATAAACTTAACAGACTTATAAACGCTGAACATTAAAGCATTGAACTCCCCCTAAAGTTTAAGATACCGGTTTGTAAAAAATGTATTCAATTGGTTTTGTGAACACAAAGAAAGTTATCACAGGATTCACAGATTAAATTCATAAATAAATTTAATACTTGTGTGCAGAGGTTAATGTAAGAATTTATTTATAAATGCACAAAATCAGATTTAGAACAACACAATTTTAATGAGGTGGAATTTTTAAATAAAAATATGTTATCCATGGATGTTAAGTACTTCAAATAGCAAGAGATATTTTTTTTAATAAAAAAGATGTTAACCTATAAGTTCTATAAATATTTATTCTGTATCCTCTTTCTCTCTTTCATTTAAAAAAATGTTTATCCTCAAGAAAATATATTTTTAGAACTAAACAAAATTGGATTATGAACCACACAACTATTTTTAGAACTACACATTAAATTACCCAGTGCTTGCATGTTAAAATATTGCGATGTGTGTATCATATATGAGTATAAACGTAATATATTAAGATAAAGCATGACCAAAAGAAGATCTAATATCATCCAGTTTATTCTCTATAATTTATTAGGTCTAACAATTCAAAATGTGTTTTGTATCACGTGCATTTGTTGTCTAAAGATAGTCAAAACGCTATATATATATAAGTGTTTTTCAAAAATTCGCCAATCGCGTACCCCTTTAGGGGCCATGGTATATCCAATGTACCCCTTATATATATTAATATAAACAGAAAAAATACCTGCTTTATTGTGAAGTATAAATTGTAATTACAAACTTTAATAAACCTTTTGTAGTAAAATAAACAAAGCCGTGAGTACAAAGAATAGCCTAGTAATAGTCGATGACATAACGTCGAAATCTGCTTTAATTTTTTGATCAGAGAAACTATTATCAACAGATATTTCTTGAGTAAGGAAACTCGGTGGTGCACCAAGTGTTCTCTGAAATCCTTCGAGTACTTTTGGAGATACGCGCACCACGGTTCGTAAAGTACTTTTATATAAAATATAGTGTGCACTGATTTTGGTTGGAATATCGTTTGGAAAGGATTTGTTTCTTACTAGAATTATACTGTATAGTAGTATTTTAGTAGGGTAAAAGACCTTCCAGAAAGGTAGTAGGAAGTATATTTTGGAAGGCCTTATTTCATACTAGAATCCTACTGTATAGTAATATTTTAGTAGGATGAAATACCATCCATAAAGTTACTAGGAAGTATATTCTGGAAGGCCTTATTTCGTACTAGAATCCTACTGTATAGTAATATTTTAGTAGGATAAAAGACCTTCCAGAAAGGTAGTAGGAAAGTATATTCCGGAAGGCTTTCTAACCTAATAAAATACTACAACACAGTAGGATTGTGGTACGAAATAAGGCCTTATAGAACGGTATTCCTACCAAATTCATGTTATACATGTTTGTCTATAACGTTGGTACCCATTTCCTCGTGGTAAAACTGTACGGCGGGCTAAATAATAGTGACAAGAAACGAACGCTCTTTGTCCGTTTGATTATTTAGCTTTGCTTGAAGCATCTGGATTGTGTGGGACATAGTTTTGTTTACAGTTGTGTGGTAATTGTGGTGTAGCCTTTATACTTGTTTCAGCAGATAAAAAAAAAACTCCATGGATTGAGCCCGCGATCGAACTATACCGACCGAGAGGCTGCCGCCATTAGCGATGATAGGGCTAACATATGCGTATAGAGGGTGTCATATGGTCAACACAACGAATCCTCCAGTCATTAATGTCAATTTAATATACCGGGGCCAATAACTATTTATTCAAGTAGCTCCTCATTTGTCCTCACGAGGCTGAGTTGGACACCATTCCAGACACACTGCTTCACAGAAAAAATATATATCTGGAATAACCGGGGATCAAACCCGGGATCTCTATATCTGTAGTCAGTAGCTCTGACCACTAGACCACAGAAATGGTAATAAGTTATAATACACGATTCAAATATTAAAAATGATTGTATACTACCCAAACCGATTGTGTCTGACTTATTGTAAATGAATGGTGCCCCAATGAAATAGGCATCCTTCAACACATGTGAGCTATGCGGGCGTCTCAATTATCTTCACCCAAGAAAACGCATCGACAGTTGTGAAAAATATTCTTTAAATACATAATTTTTTGGTCAACGCATCTTCTTACATTTAAGGTGTTCTCTTACACATTAACTAATCACGCTAATGTGTTGGGGGAGAGGAAGGTTGAAGCTATAGAAAGTGTACCCATATTTGCGTGAAGGGAGAGTGGAAAAGCATTTGATATAAAATCTTAGTACATCCTACCAGGATTTAAACCCATATCTCCCCATCATCGGCAGTACAGTCTGTTGCGATTGTGACGATATAGATCAGTGGCTACCAACATTTATGCTACCAGAAGCGCATCTGACTTTCTGAACTTTTTCGTGGGCATACACATATATAGATATATTATTTTTCCATATAGGTGGGTTAATATAAATAGTTTATTTTGGCAATATATTAGGTCACAGTATTTTACAAATAAGATGTTATTTAATGAAACATTTGAAAATAGTATATGTCAATATGTGGTTTTTAATCTAATGGTTGGAACTGCATTTCACTGATTATCTTTCTAAAATCCGTATCACAATTCGACACTGCAATTCTTAAACAGTTCCTTGGATTAACATAATATGAGAGATGAGATCTAAATTATACTTCGTTTTCACAATTTTCACTATGAAGAATGCTGATTTTCACAGGTAAGTTATTACAAAAATATTATTTAATCTTAATCACATAGATAATCTTCAAAGGAAATATTGTGTTGTCTAACAATTACGAGAAACTTTTGTCTGTATGACAAGCCTTTAGGAATAAGTTGATCTTGAGTTCCGAAATCTCTGATTCCAATTTTTCAACATTCGTTTCGTACATGTTATTAGTGTATTTGGCGATTACACTGATTTCCAAGATATTAAATGGATATTCAAAAGAATATATGATTGTCTCAATTTCATTAAATTAAATGGATCTTAGATTGAATACATTGCCCAACTTTTCTGTGTGTCCACCTTATAATTTGTTATCAAAACCAACGTTTCTTTCAATTCTTGACATATTTGGAAAATGTATCAATATATATTTTTTTCTATTTATGCTTTCAAACAAAACTTAGTTTCACTATGCATAGCTTGGTGGACGCACGAAAAAGTGCCAACGGGCGCACGCGGGGATGACAACCCCTGATTTAGAGAATTTCAACCCTGAAACAGGTCTCTTTCTATAGTTAGTAGCGTATTTTTTATTCTAAACGAGAACTTCGGTAAAAGAATTAAACGGTGGCAAGAGAAAAACAAATTTCAAATATTTGTATTGTAATTGTTAATTAAAATACTAAGCATTTATATAAAAAATCTGTAAAACATGTGATTGGACTCTATTACCTTTAAAGTTTTCAAATAAGATTCTCCATAAGAAAATCCAACTGTAGCAACATTTCTACCTGTTAGATAAGGTTCTTCCCATTAAAATTGGACTATACGTAAGAGTAACATTAACACATTGACGATGGGCCTACTGATTCCGGTTGAGTGTGCAAATGTTTCCCAATGACGCCCTCTCAGATGTGATGGTCTTATGCCACTCGGGCCGGCTAGTTTATTTTCACCGGCGCGCAGTTTCCTTGACGCGGTGGTATTTTGGATGGCGTCGGCCCAAGAATGCCTGACGTCCCGTGCCCCATCTCCCCCCCCCCCCCCCC
>CABFOV010000543.1:25254-57821 GCA_902141375.1 Timema poppense
CCCCCCCCCCCCCCCCACTTCCCTCTCTATCTTCAAGTGACGCAGTAACCCTTCACTTGTTGAGAGCAACTTTCTGTGCGCGGGTGGCACCTTGCCCAAACCACCTTGTGATCGCCTCAGTGGTCGATTCAAACAACGGCCTGCGAAACACGCCTCTTAGGACCTTATTTATAGTTAATATTCGGATGTATGCCAATCCCCCATTTGATCTTATCTGCTTGTTATTCATATACAGTATTGAGAGATTAGTTGACTCCTGAGACTAGACTATAAATATGGTTCTTAATGCCGCTCATTTAGAGCCGCCTACACAGAGATATTCAGATGTATGAGTAAAACATTATTCAGGTTGTCGGAGGTAACAAGACAAGTATTTCCATTTGATAAACTTAGTACAAGTGACGCCAAATTGCGGTGCTACGAGACGCCAACGTTGGCACTGTTTGTACCTAGGGGGTAGGCAACACATGCAGCACGTCATGTAAACCAACACATACATCCCCAATACTGCACTATCAATATCGGCTCTTGTCAGATCCGGCAATCATATCTTTGAAATAAACAGCAATTCCTCATGGGTACCTGTTGTCGGGCAATTCAATGTCTGTTACTAGTCATAATTTACATCACAATCAACTTATGTACTGAAGACTGATAAATTGCCTAGCCCACAGGTGCACACAGCGCCAACTTCGACGTCTCGTAGTGTCACTAACCCCAAGTTCATTACGTGGACATAATTTCCTTGCCTCCCCTCCCTCTCCCCATATGATTGTTGGCCTGGAGATCTGAATTAGATTTTATAATCACTATTTGGATGTCATCCCTTCCCCAATTCGATCTGAACTTCTTGTTATTCTTATGTGGGCTGGGTTCATTTTTCAGCTGGAAGTAGTCCCAAGACCAGTGAGTGCACAGCCGAACCCCAGTATCACGAGTAGCTGGCCCCGTGCACAGCTTGGAACACATATAGAACCAGCAGTGTTCGTCTTTCAGCTATCAGTATTCTTGAACACAACATGTGCACAGCCGAGACGGAGTGTCATGAAGAGCTAGTGGCTCTTCCCAGTAGCCCCGTGCACAGCTTGGAACACATATGGAACCAGCAGTGTTTATGTTTCAGCTGGCAGAAGTCCCGAGCACAGCGTGTGCACAGCCGAGCCGGAGTGCCATGAAGAGCTAGTGGCTCTTCCCAGTAGCCCCGTGCATAGCCTAGAGCACAGCTTCCCGGGCCCGGAATGCCCGGACGAGCTGTACAACTTGACGCAGCTGGCGGAGGTCAGCCTGGCGGCGGCGGCCGGCCACCTGTTCCATCCCCGGCACTCTCTGCCCCTCCACCTGTATCAAGACACGGGAGAGGTAGGACCAGGGGAGGAGCACGGATGTCCCGAGTGTGGAAAAAGGTACGTCTCAGAGGGTGATATTATAATACAGGAGAAGAGGGGGGGGGGTATATACGAAGCCAGCCCATATTGAGTCTAACCTGGGGTACGTGTACCCCTCAGCAATACGCAAAGACCTCTTAGGGGGTATGTAATTATATTTATTATTAGGTGTTCTTTCTTACAACAGGTCGATTCCTTTTGTCAATGAACTTAGACCTTAGAACTTAGCATCTTCCTTCAGCTTCCAGAATTTTCTTATTTTCTTCAAGTCATCCAATATTTTAATCCTTCTTACTAAGCTCCTCTTTCCCTCTACCTTTCCTTCTATGACGTCGTGCAGATGAAAGTTCCCCCTAAGGATGTGTCCGATCCAGTTTGATGTGTACCGAAGAATCACATACAAAATAGTTCTCCTCTCACCCACTCCTCTTAGGACTTCTTCATTTGTTCCACCTGATCTTCTTAAGTATATATACACGCCATATGCAAACATTAGAAAAAGAAGGAATACAACATGATGGTTTATCAACTATACATTGACAATAAAAAGGTATATGACTCCATTAAAATAAATAAATTATGTGCAATTTTAGTTACATTTTGGATACCCAAAAAACTTGTCGGCCTAATCGAGGAATCGAGGTATGTATGACCGATACACGTGACAGGTTACGGGTTGAGTATGATATTAGGGTAGATGCAAGAGAGTAGAGAAGGGTTGACATTAAAAGGTAATAATAATATTGCGTGTTTGGGTGACAACATGCGTAGACCAGTTTGTGAAATATTAGTAAGTACTAATGTACCGTTGCTCAGGGGGACACCCTAATGTCCTAATTGTACTACAAATCCTTTCCGTGGACGATATTTCCATGTCCTTATGAGATGAAATAGTGGTGATAGTGAGTATGAGGGTGTGAAACCAGTGGAAACACTTAATCCTAACTTAAGCCTAACTAACCAAACCCTGAAGACCGTTGAGGTAATTCCTCTTTTGGGGAAAAATACCCAAGGTACCAGCCGGGAATCGAACCCAGGACCCCTAGGCTCGTAGCCAGGTACATTGACCACTACAAACGGATCCGGTTAAATTAATAATTGTTGGGAAAGCAATTTGTTGCAAGAAATGCAGAAATTGTATTAGAAGCTAGTAAGTAAACTGGTTTGGAAGTGAACTCTGAAAATACTAAGTATATGATTACACAGAAAACACAGATTTGGGTAGGTGATTTAGAAATTACTGCGACCAACATTTCATTTGACAGGGTTAATGGGTTTGAATATTTAGGAACAATTTTAACTGACAATAACGATATTAGACTGGAAATTAAAAGAATAATACAGTCGGGAAACGCATGCTATTACTCGGTCAGTAAGTTGTAGCCATCTCGCCTGCTTTCAAGGAATGTAAAACCCAGTATATACATTATTATTATTATTATTATTATTATTATTAGCACCGTGTCTTACTACCCGTTCGGGTTATACGCACTTACGCTAGTGTGTAATGGTAGGGTGATTGTGAGATGAAATGGAGGACCTACAGTTTAACGTGGAATCCGAACCACGGTGGAGGCCTGGCATTCCCCACATTCACAAGATGTCTTGTCAGAGGTGAAGGAAGGGTTTGGTAATCAGATAATTCTGTGCCAGGACCGGGGATTGAACCCCGGCCGCCAGCATAGAAGTCTGATACCTTACTCCTAGACCGCCAGGTCACCCAGTATATACAAAACAATAGTTTTACCGGTTGTTCTCTATGGGTGTAAAAAGCGGTCTCTTACCTTACACGACAAACACAAATTTAGTGTGTTCGAAAACAAGGTGGTAGGAAGATATTTGTTTAAAAAAAGCATGAAGATATTGGAGAGTGTAGTAGGTTACATAATGACGAGTCATATACCCTGTACTCATTACAAGACTAGCTCAAGATAAGTGATAGGGTGTAATGAGGTGGACTGGATAAAACTAGCTCAAGATAGGGATAGGGTTAATGAGGTGGACTGGATAGAACTAGCTCGAGATATGGATAGGGTGTAATGAGGTGGACTGGATAGAACTATATCAAGATAGGGATAGGGTGTAGTGAGGTTGACTGGATATAGCTATTTCAAGGTAGGCATAGGTGGCATTCTTTTATAAGTGCAGCCATGAACTTTAGAGTCCCTGATGCCATAGAGTAAGTAATATATGGGCCTAAATATATATAAATTACAAGTTTCTTCTAGAGAAGTACTTTATTCATTTTGATTAAAAATAGGGTGACCTGGTGGTCTAGGGGTACGGTGTCGAACTTCTGTGCTGGGGGTCCGGGGTTCAATCCTCGGTCCCGACACAGATTTATCTGATTACCAAACTCTTCCTTCACCTCTGACAAGACATCTTGTGAATGTGGGGAATGCCAGGCCTCCACCGTGGTTCGGANAGTTGCAAGGGTCTTTACTGTGGCAAGTGTCCTTACTGTGACAAGTGTCCTTACTGCGGCAAGTGCTTCTCCCGACCTTG
Organism: Timema poppense; assembly: GCA_902141375.1. Taxonomy (NCBI): domain Eukaryota; kingdom Metazoa; phylum Arthropoda; class Insecta; order Phasmatodea; family Timematidae; genus Timema; species Timema poppense. The sequence goes on from CABFOV010000543.1 coordinate 29,145, forward strand.
GCTGCTGCAAGGACACATTCGTACTCATACAGGCTAGTTGCAAGGGTCCTTACTGTGGCAAGTGCCCTTACTGTGACACGTGTCCTTACTGTTACAAGTGTCCTTACTTTGGCAAGTGTCCTTACTGTGACAAGTGTCCTTAGTGTGGCTAGTGTCCTTACTGTGGCAAGTGCTTCTCGCGACCTTGGCTGCTGCAAGGACACATTCGTACTCATACAGGTTAGTTGCAAGGGTCCTTACTGTGGCAAGTGTCCTTACTGTTACAAGTGTCCTTACTGCGGCAAGTGCTTCTCTCGACCTTGGCTGCTGCAAGGACACATTCGTACTCATACAGATTAGTTGCAAGGGTCCTTACTGTGGCAAGTGTCCTTACTGTTACAAGTATCCTTACTGTGGCAAGTGCTTCTCCCGACCTTGGCTGCTGCAAGGACACATTCGTACTCATACAAGTTAGTTGCAAGGGTCCTTACTGTGACAAGTGTCCTTACTGTGACAAGTGTCCTTACTGTGACAAGTGTCCTTACTGTGGCAAGTGTCCTTACTGTGACAAGTGTCCTTACTGTGGCAAGTGTCCTTACTGTGACAAGTATCCTTACTATGGCAAGTGTCCTTACTGCGGCAAGTGCTTCTCCAGACCTTGGCTGCTGCAAGGACACATTCGTACTCATACAGGTTAGTTGCAAGGGTCCTTACAGTGGCAGGTGTCCTTACGGCAGCAAGAGCTACTTCGTAAAGTCGATAGTCTACATTACAACCTGACCCAATACTGCTACAAATTTAATAAAAAATAAATCAAATATTTAATAAACATATGTTTTTGAACAGGCTATACAATTGACCCTCTGGTTTGAAGAAAAAATGAAAAAAATAAAAATTTTAATGTGTAAGATGGTTTTATTAGGGACACAGAATAGGTTGTTTTTTTCTTGAGGATCACTGTGATGGTTGCTCTCAACCTATAATGTTAAATAGTTTGATTTAATGAGATATATTTCACAATTAGTCTCTCAGAATGTAGCAGAACAACGATCTAAGAAAATTATTAATAAATAATGCTAGCTATCATTTAATAAACTATTTATTAACGAATCATCAGGTGCTTCCAGAAGTAGCTAAGCTTATTAAGTGTGGGTTCATCGTGTTACCAAGATAATAGAATTGTGTACATACAAAGTGTGCGTTATGGGTTCAGGTAAGATAATATGTCTGAGTCATATGATTAAATATCCTAGTTACCTCAGCCAAGGTCAAAGAGTGTTAAATTGTTATGCTTCAGGTGCCAAGATATCCTAAACAATTTGGTTTGAATTTATATGAGAACAAAAAGTCTTATTTTTTTCGTTGCATACAAAATATTAATGATACAAATGCTACTATATCCTTTTGTGTCACTAATAGTTAATCGATTGCCAGGCCTCCACCGTGGTTCGGATTCCACGTTAAACTGTAGGTCCTCCATTTCAGCTCACAATCACCCTACCATTACACATTAGCGTAAGTGCGTATAACCCGAACGGGTAGTAAGACGCGGTGCTAATAATAATAATAATAATAGTTAATCATCACACTTATGTTAAGAGAATATAAATATCTTATTCAACTCTACTCCTTATATCATTTTACTAAAACCATTGAATTAAAAGTATTAATGATAAAAACCATAAAAACAAATCGATTCAAGTTCAAATATGGACACTGTGTTTGACCGGAAAAATAATACGAAATACTACTTGCATCTATGAGAACGTGTCTAGTCTGGTTTTATGGTCATGAGGAAGTTGGGGTTCGAATACCGGCTGGATGCTCTCTTGAGGGTTTTACACTGAATGGGTGCCCATATTCCCTCCCCGCAAATGTGGGTAAGTTCCCTTTGCCTTCCTCATTTCTACCCCTCGTTTGCGTAATCAAATGCGTGTTATCAGGAAAGTTAATAGAACATTGTGGAAATAATAACATAAAATAACTATTCTACCTTCTTCGGTGGTCATATGGTCTAAGGCGTCATTCTCATGTTAGACTAAATGGCCGATGAAGGGGAGATCGGGGTTATAATCCTGGCCGAGTGAATTAAGGGTGTTTTTTTTTTAAATTCCATTCTTCTTCCCCTATATTCAATTTTGTTCGTCCATACATCACTAACATGATTAGTGTATATGCGTACAACCTGAACAGATAGTAAGACACGGAGCTAAAAAAAGATATTTTTCATATTTTTCAGGCGAAAAACCTTTCAAATGTTCCATCTGCACGAAGGCGTTCGCCGACAAGTCCAACCTCCGCGCTCACGTTCAGACGCATTCCAACACTAAGCCGCACATGTGCGGACGTTGCGGCAAGGCGTTCGCTCTCAAATCTTACCTCTATAAGCACGAGGAGTCGTCGTGCATGCGCGCGCATCCCAGGGTGGAAGGCACCTGTTCCCCGTCCCAGGACAAGATGACACAACTGTCGCCGACACCGCCTCTTAACGTTCCTTCGCCAGGGAGAATTCTTGGCGTCGCCATCGCAGTGTAAGCCCACCACCTGTAATTCTTTGTGTCTTGACAAGGGGCCAATTTTTTATATATATATTTTTTACAATATTCAGTCGTTTGAGAAGATTATGGGAAATAGGTCCTGGCTTTGCAGAAAACAGTAATATGAGATGTGTGTATATTATTAGATTATGTATCAGCATTATTTGAAATAACTGGCTGTAGTTTATATAAACTAAGCATTCTCATTTGTGATTATAGAAAAACATTTTAACTAAGTACTTGATTATTTTACACTTATTTTAAAACAAGAATGATTTCAATCCAAATACACCTCGTTTACCCTGTAAGTTAGCAGGCTTACCTAGAATTATTCCACTATGGTATAGCTTATAAGTAGGCTATGGATTTTGAGGTCTCAAAAATTATCAAAAAATGACCTAGAAATTCTAAAAAATTACTTCAAATTTTTTTTAAATGGCCTAAAAATATGAACAAAGAGTCGTAATAAATGCATGACTAAATCGAACACGTTCTTTAAAAATTGAAACTAAGAAATATGTATATATTTGCAATGAAAATCTTTTAACAACTAAACGCTTGTATTGCTAAATATAATAGTCATTTACAAATATTTTCTTTAGACTTAATAGCTATCCTATTACAATTCCTCTCCAGCTTAGTTGCAGTGTCTCACCAGTAATGTGTATTTTACAGCCATACAAGCAAAAAATTGTATATATTTTATTGTCTGCATTATCTACTCATTACAACCGTGTTGAAAACGTTTATGTTAAGAGTATTTACGCATTCATAAAATATCTATGGTATTAAAAAATTATACTTATTCAACAGAAATGCCTTGAAATTACTCAAAATTTCTAAAAAAAAACACCTTAAAAACGACTAAAGGATGCAAACCAAAATAATATGACCTGAAATTCCAAAATGACAAAAAATTACCTTTAAAATATACATTTCTATAACCAGGGGATCATGAATAGAGCTTATGTTATTTTGTAGATTGAAAAATGAAACCTGAACATGGGAATCTAACCCAGGACCTTTGACATAATATTCCAATACTCTATCCAATGAAGTATCAAGGAGTCTTGCCCAGGAGGAATTCTTTCCTCACGGGACGACTCCTGGATATCTCAGTGGTTAGAACATTGATGTACTTAGTCAAAGGTCCCGGGTTCGATTCCCGTGTTCAGGTTTCATTTTTCGATTTAAATACTATGATATTTAGATGCGGTTATTACCGTGATGAACAAATATAATAAATTGGTAATTTGATCCATCAGAGTGTATGTAATTTTGAGCATTGTATATGATGAACCAATAAAAAAAAATTACATATCAAAATCCGAGCCCTTCTTATAAGATAGGGCCATAGTGTAATATGTCAAGGTAAGACTGGTGCCTCCTCACATTGAACTTAATAGAATAAACCACAAGTCGCATAACAAGTTATTCCATTGTGCAGCTAATTGTTGGATTTGTCACGTTTTCAAAACTCAGTGCCCATAAATTAATGTTTAAAAGAAAACACCTCAAAATGTTTCGTAACTTTCACGAATATGCCAGATATTAAAATAAATTGTATATCTTGATTTAAAATCAATCGAAAGATTTCATCCAAGATATTTTTTTTACTACACATTTTTAAACTTCATACAAATGTCAATGAATATATATATTTCCTCGCAAAGGGACCAGTTATTTGATGTCCAAAATGTAGTGTATTGTCGTTTTGCAAATTAAGTAGAAAATAATTGGGTTTTTTTCAGAGCTAGTAGAATATAGTAGATTATTTTTATATGCATATCTTAATACGTTCTTTTATAATTGTATTTTTATATAAAGATTTTGATACTTCAGTTTTAAACGTATAACGTTCAATTATTGTATTAAATAAATATCACTATGAATTAAAAAAAGGCAATAAATTTAAAATAAGGATATTTAAAATTGTAATAATGGGCAATTTGATGACTTTATGAATGCTAAATATAGTAATAGAAACATGATGGAAAATGTGTATAAGTTGGACCGTTTTAGTTAAAGTGTGTAGATGCTTTTATATGTATGTTCTGATAATAAGATGTATTTAATAGGACATTTTGTATACTCATAAAATAATCTTAAAATGTGATGTTTCACGTAAAATAAATTCATGCCAATATTAATAATCATTTTATTCGGTAGTTAGCGAAATAATTTTCGCTTAAAGCTAAATAATCACCAGGTTGACTAATTTCTAAATGTTGATTAATTAGAAGGTAATATTTTCCGAAAAATATGTTTTTAATTAGAAATATTTTGGACATTTTTGAACTTGAAAATAGTGAAAAGACGAAAACATTATTTTGATAGAATTTGTCACCAAAATTGCATAGTAAAGAAGCTTAAGATATATTTTTTCAACCTGATTTCATTAACTTAATGCTATGACACCCAAACTATTTTTGTGACAAAAATGCAGAAGTATTTTTTTTCACTAACATATTTCGGAAGTTAAAAATTTCCGCCTTTTCCGTTACGTCAATTGTATCCTAAATTTTGTTTTATTAAAATAATCCCAGGAACTGTTTTTAATAGGACATAGCCAACACACACAAAATTAACTTAACAAAGTGGTATGTATTCAATAGCAACTATACATACATAAATAATCATATAATTCACTTACGAGGAAGGCAAGAAAGCGTGCTTGTAGCTCAAAAAAACAACTCCGTACTTAATCCATTCTCACTAGCTTTCTTCACACTTACCTATCCTTTCAGACACCCTTCGCTTCAACAACATCCATACACCGAGTACTAAATTATCTCTTATTCGCGAAACTCTTAATGTTTCTCTTTTCCACACATTCATCAGCATTTATCCACGTCTAACATGGCCTACCCCTTCTTTTGATCCACACACTATAACTTCATATATTTGTTTCGTCACTCATTCCATACTCATAAAACTTTTATATACTGCCATTTTTGCCTCTTTTGATACTACTTCATTCTTTGCAATAGTCCACATACATCCAACTACATTCCGAGATGCATTAACCCGTCTGTCGATTTCACCATCCATCCTTAGATTTTTACAGAACATTTTCCCCGGATACCCACCTCGGTGGCGTAGTTGGCTAACGCGCTAGTCGTGTTAAGCTGCTTGACTGCTGAGGACAGGGAGATCGAGGTTCGAATCTCGGTCGGGTGAACTGGGGGTGGTTTTTCCTAAATGGCTTTCCACTCTCCCTAGACGCAAATGCGGGTTCACTTCCTCTAATTCAACCTTCTCAATTCCTAATCCATTAGCGTAATTAGTACTTAAAACGTATAACCCGAACGTATAGTAAGACGCGGTGCTGGATAATAAATAAAATTCTGCCCAGATACACTAAAGCATTCACTTGTTTTAATAGTTTTCTATTTATAGTAAGCTGAAAATCACTTCCTGATCCATCCTTATCAAAAACAATCACCATAATTTTAGATATATTTCTATACGAAGATTAATTCTGCCTGTTACCACATTCAAACGATTTAATGTATTCTGGAAGCCATTTTCATTCTCAGCCACTAATACGGCATCGTCTGCACCTAAAAAAACTCTCACACTCACATTTTACATTTGTAAACCAAAGTGGCCTTACCAGCATTCCTCATACATTTATCCACGAAAACATTAAACAAACAAGGAGACATAACACAACCTGTTCAATGACAAACCATTCGCTCGAAGCTCCATCCACCTTAACGCACGCTCTACTTCCATCATACACCACCTTAATTGCATGTATTAACCATACATCCACTCCATACTCTTTAAGAACATTCCATAACATATTCCTATTCACCCAATTGTACGCTTTCTATAAATCAACGAATGCAAAATCAACGTTCTTCCTTATTAGCATACATTTCTCAATCAATTGTAACAATGCAAATACCTGGCCTGAAACCACAGTCATCATAATCATCATCAACTGTTTCCAGCCTGTGACCAGGTCAGTTTATTAAAAGGCCTCCATATTCCTCTATCCTTCCACCAGTATTCCTCCATTCATTTCATCCATTCTTCTCATCTCACTTGAAGACTTTCTGTTATCTGCTCCTCACGTGAAACCACAGTAAACACGACAAACCTTGTCGGCAGTTGTTTTTTCACGCACCTTTTCAATTAAAACTCTCCCAAAAACTTTTCCTGTAGTACTCAGCAAACTAATCACCCTCTAATTCTTACGCGTTCACTCTTACTGCCTTTGCCTTTGTACAAAGGAACAATGACACCAGATATTTCGATTGTAAAACTAAATAACTTCCCAGGGCTATACTTTAAAAATATAACCGTCCTCAACTTACCATTAAAACTATATTTAATGTAATACCAGAGTTATATATTCGCACCCATTGCAACAAACCGATAATATCTTAACTGGTAATCACTACGCGTTTTAAAGAGTCTTTAAATGCATCTTATTATCAACTTAAAATAGATAAATAATAAATATATATTTTCTAAGATCGACATTAACTGCTGTTTTTGCATTTTAACAAATGCCACATATTTATTATGGATTAAATATGATAAGAAATGTGCCTTTTAACATAATATAGCATAAAAATACATATTAAAAATTAAATCTAAATAAGAGATAATATGGTGGGTTTTTTTAAGTACAGATCAATTATATATAGTCTCTAAGGTGCTATCATAAAGGCTATGTGCTAAATGTACTTAAACTATACTTAATAAAATATAGTATGTTGTCCATTTTGGTGGCAGGTATTTTAATAATTTAGTAAAAGGATGACAATTATTATTTATAAATTTCAAGAAAACATATCAAATAAAATCCTAATCACAAAACACTCAATCCCTTATATCAGCGTTCTATATTAAATTAGCACTGTATTGGCCTATATAAGTTTTAATGTTACAACCAATATAGGAAATGAGGTGGATTTAATAATTACAAATCATAAACAATTATTATAATCAACGATAGAGTACGAAATGTAGGCTACTAATTTTAGGCTAGTGTATGAAATAATTTTTATTTGTTAGGTCTTTTTGAATTTTTTTAAACAACATTAATTTGTATATATTTTTTATAGTACTGCAAGCGATCTTATTATTATTTTTATTATTATTATCATCACCATAATAAATTTTATCTTATAGGATCCCTGTTCAAAAATCCGTCTTTTAGCTTAAATAAAATATCTTGAATTTTCAAGAGTAGGTTAAGTGTTAAGAAGAAGTTTAAGAAAGTACATTGATAACACCTCATTGGACAATTTATCATTTAATGTAGTAAAGTATTTTCCATCTTTAGTGTAATTTTGAAAAACCTGCCTCGTTTGGTGGATTTTTGGTAAAGCGCTCACACAAACGCTACTCAACCATTACATTTAATTGGTAATGTGATTGTATAAATAACATTTTTTATAATGTGTCGATACTTAAACAGCTAACTTAAATTTCGCTATTGCCGATGATAAATTAATGCATGTTTTATCTATATAATATCTGTACACTTATATCTTATTTATTTACACGTATGTATTTTTTATATGTTTATGCTAGTAATATTATTTTTCTAAGTTTGTATAGGGCCTTATTTGTTCGTATCTTATAAGACAAAAAAACAATTATTGTTGGACTTTATACCGGTGTTTGTAAAAAATAATATTCAGTGTAAAATTATTTTAGAGTGAATGGTATGATAAATGTGGCTATTTAAAAAATAATCAGTGCTTTTATTAATTCAAGAACACATCATAATTGTATTTGTCGTACAGCCACATATATAATATGTTTGAATATATTGTAACAAATAATATAAATACGTTTTGAAACTAATCACACTTACGACATTCAAAATGGTAAATATTAAGACCAAATAAATCTTTTCGAATAAGGACCAAAACTACTAAATATTTCAATAATAGGAGAACTCTTGTACATTTAAAAAATATAATTGAAACAATATTGTTGTTAATAGTTTGTCTACAATCTTTCGCACCCGCTTGTCGAAAGCGCAGTCGCAAGACGCATTGTGTTTGTTTCCGGTTTAGTAAAAGAGTATATACAAAGAAATGTCGAGAGATGTATTTTCAGTCAATATGAGTGCATCATAAAAGTTATATTACATTTTACAAATAATAATTAACATGAATAAAGTTGATATATATATATATATATGAAATTACTACTCTGAGTAGCAAACTTAAAATGCAAATTCTTTTACTATATATTTCCACGAACCATTATCTAAAACCAAATTAATGTTTGTTTTATTTTGAGTACAGTAGTACACCATATTTGTTTCCGATTGGCTGAACGTGAGACACCGTAAATACTACGTAAACAAACATCCCGACATAGACTCCGCTGGTGCGTGCTATTGTAGACATACAATATTGCTAGTCCAACTAAGTGGTTGCAAGATGTACAGTAGCCCCATGGCTTCTTTGGTGCTAACTGACAGCTAAAAGCTTTGAAAAGTTACCAGATCAAATTATGTATCCCTACACCGAACATTATGACCTGCAAAAACATGTGTTTAGCAGCTGTCACTTCTGATGGGCAAAATGTATGTATATACCTAAATGTTGAATATCAGAAGTCAGCTGCGAGCTGTCAGTTAGCACCAAAGAAGCCATGGGGCTACTGTATTTAGTTTTTATTTGAGGTATCTAATCAGTGATAAACATTTTCGAAGGTTTTAAACTACCAGATGATGAAAATTATCATTTCCAAACTATCGAATAATCATTTAGAAGTTTTCATTCTATAGTGCCCATCATTATATTTAACGTGTGCTTTCCAAACTGACTGATTATAACAACACACAATCTATAAACAATCTTAAAACTAGAACAGACACGACAGTCAGCATCCAAATGTTAATTCCTCACTGTGAAATGGAAAATCTCAATTTCACCAATGATAATTTTTTCGGCCAAGTCGGAAATTGAACCGGATACACTTAATTCTTAACTCAGTAGGCAGACACACTACCGACTGATTTAAGGTGTCGAACGAACCATAATCAGTTGGTCTACGTAACTTCATAACTATGCCTCAAAATATTTTGTTTGATTCCTTTAAATTTACGAGGTATGTTTAAAATATCCATGTCAAGTCAACCGAGTTCCGTCTACACGTAAACAATATTCTGCTCGAAGCTGTGGACGTTTGTCAACTCTGTAGGGGAAGTGGTACGAACGGTCCAAGAATCGTCAAGTTGTCCGCCCCACTCCATACTTTCCCCCCTCACACGTGGCCAGTACAAGAGTGTGTTCGTTGAGAAGCATGTGGTTCGGTTATTCTTACCCACGACATGCTAGTGGGGGGTACAAGTCCCCCTCCCCCCTTCAAAGGACGCGTGGGGACACTTGGCCCCCTCACTTTCTGAAAACCACTTGACATCTGTTGAAGATTACATAGCTCGATTCTAGAGTCATAACATTAATCAAAATGGAGGACGTGTTTAGGAGTACGTATCATTTTGCGTACAGTTGCATTTATTTCAAATTTGATTTAATATTTACATTTATCCTATTTTTAAGGAGAGGGTTTCTTTAGAAGTTCTTAACAAGTATATATTATACAATGGTTCTTTTTTATATTTTATTTCACAGCGTATTACTACTAGTCGTACTGACTTTTCACTACACTAATGAGGTATGAACAAACAAGCTAGAATTTGAAATAAATGTACCCGCATTTGTATGGAAGGAGGGTGAGAAACTATTCGAAAGGGGGGAAACACCCGCAGTATGTCCGGAAAACATTTGAAGCCCAACCTCCCCGTCTTCACTAAACTAAACTGTAGGAGCTTGATGTTTATTACGTATTCCCACCGATGCTGGTTTATAATTTATCATAGGAAAGTCCTGATACACATATATATTTATATGCTTATGAAATAAGGCTGAGAAAGGTTGAATTTTAGAGTAAATGTACCCACATTAATTTGTATAGAGGGCGTAAAACCGTTAATAAATAAAATCTCCTCAGCAAATTCAATCGATATTCTAACCTTGTTCTCCCCGTCACCGGAAATTTGGTCTAGCATGAAAGTGACGCGTTAGACTATACGACCACCGATAAACACAATAATAACCCCTCATCGGATGCATTGTGAATAGGAAGAGGAAAACCATTGATACATTAAAAGAACTGTCGAGATGGAAGAAAGAGGGGCTCAAAGGAGGAGGGGGTGGGATACAAGAGGTCCAGATGTGCGCAGGCAGGCGGCAGCACCACTCACAAGCGTCTGATACGTCTTATAGCAGAGCTTTGAACAGCGCAACGGCTAATAATAGCGGCATCCACAATATTTACGATTATAGTTTCTGAGGAGGTGGAAGATTCGCGGCGCGCACACCACACACCTCGCCTGATCGCTCTGGTGGTGGAGTTAGGGAGGGGGAGATGTCTGTTTAGATCAGGGTGTTTAATACGGAACGCTTTGAATTAAATATGAAACTATCGGAGACGTAGTAACTAGACATTTAATACATAGAATCTAGTAATAATAATAATAATAATAATATTTAGCACCACGTCTTACTACCCGTTCGGTTTATACGCTTAAAGTACTAATTACTCTAATAGATTAGGAATTGGGAAGGTTGAATTAGAGGAAGTGAACCCGCATTTGCGTGGAGGGAGAGTGGAAAACCATTTAGGAAAAACCACCCCCAGTTCACCCGGCCGAGATTCGAACCTCGATCTCCCCGTCCTCAGCAGTCGAGCTCAACACGACAAGCGCGTTAGCCAACTACGCCACCGAGGCGGGTTAGAATCTAATCAAATCACGTTAAAAATAACAACTAATTTTATTTATTAATTTACTAACATTGGGGATATTGCCAACACTTTTAGGATTAACCCCTCCTTCCCCCGCCCCCCAATGGTCAGTTATTCAATTATTAAGATTTGAAAATTAAATATTAGTATCAACTATTATATTAATGTGTACTTTAACCACTTTATTATATTGTCTACGTATTAGTTATTCTGCCAGGTTAATGATTTAAATTAAATTAAAATAAAATTTATTAATTTTTAACAACTCTTATAAAATTGTATTAATCACTTTCAGTTTCGGCAATAGATCAAGTTGAAGTCAATCAACAGATGTCAAGGACATTCACTTATAAGAATTAAATCTCTCTTAAAATAACCTTAAATGAAAAAACTAATCTTAATTTGATTTGTAAATGCTATTAATTTAATAAGTCTGCCATAAATTACTAGCCTAGGCATTGTGGGGGATAGTGAAAATGTACTCCGTTAAGTTGGGGAAAAGATATGAGTTTTTTTAACGTTTCCCTCACACATCCGGTACTGTCCTTGTCAACTATCAACTTAACCTAACCTAAGCATGTTCCCTCCGTTCAAAAAATGTTAAGTACATCATGTTAAGAATGACGTCATGTTCTTAAAGTTATTAACATTTATCTTTGGATTTCAAAGTTGAAATATCTCCTATAATTTATCTTTGAATTTCAAGTTTAACCCATTTACTATAATTTCTCCTTGGATCTCAAGTTGAAATATCTCTCATAATTTATCTCTGGATTCCAAAGTTGAAATATCTCTCAAAATTATCTCCTACAATTTCTCCTTGGATTATAAGGAGATTATTTTCCCTGGGTGATCAAGTTACGCAGAAAACAATTCCGAAATCTTCATCAATAAACTTTAGAATTCTCGGCCACCTGTGGATTAAACCACAACCTACAGCTAGTAATAACTCTTGTTTACTTTCCAACTCAGTTTATAGTTCGTCCTACAATCTTTGGGTTATGGAGAAATGTTTAAGACAACCTTATGTTTTTCTATCAATTGAAATATTACTAAAACTGTTCCATTACCTTAATTATTATTTAAATTTAATAAGTTATGTAAAACGTCTTCCCTAGTCAAAAGGGAATAATATATTTTCAAAGTGAATGAATAATTAAATTGTAATGTTAGTAGCTCTTAAACTGTCATAAAAGGTAAAACCTATCATTACCCAACTTTACCCCTGTGTGTGATAAGATTAGCGATGATAAGCGTTTGATGTCATTGTATATCAGCAAAGTTTAAAGATCCTTTTGTTTCTAAATAATTATAAATAACAGTTGACCCAGGTAGTCTTGGGGTAAAGTGCTCACTTCAGGACCCGATGTTCGTGGGTTCAAACCCAACCGGGGCTGACGGATTTCTCTTGAGATATAAAAACCCGTATATGAAGGCTATTAGAAAATACCTTTCCGGGAAAAATTAGTTGGCTCTTTCACTCTCGCTCATAGACATTCACGTATGCTTATATAATTAGTCGGTTCAGACAGTACACGTTAAATACCTCAAATAAATAAATACAAATAACACTTTCTAGTGAATGTTTTATGTATATGTTCACCCGTTCGTCATTTAAAAGAAACTACTTTTATCCTTTAAGCTACAGTTCAATTTTCATAGGAATTTTTATCTAATAACTAGACAAGTTAATATACCTGCTTTAACGCATTTTTACGTCAAATTATGTGATCTTCGGCTGTCCCTTTCGATAGATAATCTATTATCAATACCTAAAAATAACAATACTAATAATACAGTAAAATGTTATCATTGCTAGCCACATAATAGTTTGTATATTTTAAAATTGTTTTCCTACCTAGATTTTATTGCACGGTACATTTTGGTGAAGTTTGATTGATAAACATTTATGCTTTACATAGCTAAACAAAGAACAATCAATGACAAAGCCAATAAATAAAATAGACAATGATATAATAAATTAACATAACTTAAATATTTAGAAATAATTTACAGTTAAATATTGGTCAAAAATATATTTAATTATATGAGATAGTTTGCTTGAATGAAACATTCATTGATTATTTAGTAAAGATAAGAGGACGGTATGGATAAAAATAAGTGTTTTATTTATTTTATATTTATTTTAATTTTAGTACAATTTTCATGTATTTTTGTTGTGAAAAGGACGAGTATGCACCTAGTCGTTATACGGTTCCATCTCCTTTGCATGAAAAGAATAATTTTCATTAATGATGTTTATTGTGATATTTTTTTTAGCACCGCGTCTTACTACCCGTTCGGGTTATACGCTTAAGTTCTAATTACACTAATGGATTAGGAATTGGGAAGGTTGAATTAGAGGAAGTAAACCCAAATTTGTGTGGAGGGAGAGTGGAAAATCATTTAGGAAAAACCACCCAACCGAGATTAGACCCCAGATCTCGCTGTCCTCAGTGGTCTAGATCAACACGACTGGTGCGTTAGCTAACTACGCCACTGAGGCGGGTTATTGTGATATCAAAACAGTTTAAAAATCAAAGATAGTGTTTGCTTTTCTGTTGACATTTTAATCTGTAATGTGTTTAATGCCTCTTTTACTTAGTAATATATGTGTTGACCACATAAACTGCACAATAAGATATCTCTAAATATATACAAAATTGTTATGATTTGTAATAACTAAGTTTAAACTTTTTGAAAACTCGAGTGACGACGAAAACAAAATTTGTAAAACTGTTCGGGTGGAGTGAGATCGATGAATGACTCAAAAAGTAGCGTGCTGCCAACTTTTAGAGGCAAAACAAACAAACAAAATTCATAGCTTTACTTATTATAGCGATCGTTTTCTTTCATTTTTCTGGTTGAAAAATAAATTTAAGTTAGGTTTTAAAATCGTTAGTTGTCACACACTAATTAAGAATCGATTTTTATCTCTGCGAGAATAAATTTATTATCGTTCACACATTCTATAAATTATACTAATTTAATAACACATGATGATACAAATTATTTTTAAGGAAACGTATCATAATTTACCTGGAGAAAGTATTTAAAAACATCAGTAGAAAAAATCTACCGTACTAACGTAAATCTGGATTACAAAATAAACAATTTCATTTGTTTCAAATTAATCAATAATATTTTTACCAGACCATTAATTATTTTACTTTTTATTTCACTAAAACCTCCAAGAAACACTTATGAAACATTATAATTAATTTCCTATAACCACTACGGTTTAACACACTATCTTTATAATTATGAAATTAATTAACAACAAAAATGGAAACCTTTATATTTTATGAAAGATTAAAGTATCGATAATTATCTGAAATTAAACCAAGTTAACTTTTAAATACATAGAATAATTATATTGTTCCAGTATTAGCAATGACGTATGAAATACTGAAACAATTCTAAATCATTGATCTTCCATTTTAAGTTTTATAATATTAACCTATCACAATAAACCAATGAAAAATTATTCTTTTTAACATACGTAGGAGAAGGAATAGGTATTTATACATTTTTAGTTTAATTTTATGTTTATTAAATGCTTTCTCTCTGTTTTCTTTTGTTGTGATATTTAACATTCATTTTTTCTTTATTAACATGGTTAGTTATAATTTTATTTTTCTTATGAGCCACAATACAATTCCCTTCAAGATTTTGTTGGTTTTAAAATGTTGCCTAGTCAAATGCATTACCGAATAAAGTATTGCTGTAGAACTACTGTACATTATTTTGGTTGTTTTGTTTTCACTTGGTTCTAAACTTTTGTTTTTCTTTATGTTATGTATAATATATTTTGTGTTTATTTTTTTTAGATAATAAACCAATATTTTAATAAAACTAACTATATTTTTATTATATTTATTTACCCTATCCCTTTATTGAAAAATAACTAGATTTTTTTCTAGAGAACTTAATTGTATAGAAGGTATTTTTTAACCTTGCTTCTTACTATCCATTTGGGTAATGAGCCATGGATGAAGGAGGTTGCATTTATAGAAAGTGTACTCACATTTGTGTGGAAAGAGAGAGCGTGAGAAATCATTTAGGTAAAACCACTCTCAGTAAACTCGACCGGAATAGAACCACGATCTCTCCGTTATCGCCAATTCATTCTAGTGCAAGAGTGGTGCCTTAAACCATGCAGCCACCTAAGTTGGTTTTATACAAGTTATCTAAGTTAAAATTCAATACATGATGCTACTTATAACTTATTCTGAAGTTCCTTTGAAAGAATTACTCTATAGTAAAACTTTTAGGACGTTTGGAAGGTTATTAAAACTCATATGACGTGTAGTTTGTAAGTATAATATTTATATGTGGCACAATTGTGAAGCTCAAGAAGAATATATTAATTAAATATTTATATATTTGGTAATTCTATAACACAAATGAAAATACAGTAGAGCATCTACAATTCTGACGTCAAAAATCCGGATCAACAAGAAAAAAAATACTATTTTTAATAACAGCTACAGTGGTAACAATATCAGAAACATGGCCACCAATGAACTTGATCCCCCCAAAAAAATTGAGATTTTTTTTGTTTTGTTAGATTCTTGCCTTATATATTTATTCAGATATTTTGATATTTAGCAACAACAAAAAATGTGTAAAGTCGTTGTTTAAATCAAATAAAACTCTTTCTATTTTAACACTTAGTTTTCTTAATTACCCAGTTTATGCTTATATTTTTATTTTTGGTTTAGTTTCTGTATTTTCTAAAATCCAGACAAATCGATAATCCGGACTGGATTGATCCCCAATTAGTCCGAATTATCGAAGCTATACTGTAAAACTTGCTTCAAAACTATGTCCATATACAAACGTTTATCTTGCTTAAATTTTTTCCTTCTTTATCATAGATAATTTAGAAATTTTGAGATATCCTTGGAGAACACTGTTGGAGGTACAGTACATTCCACTTGTATACCATAAAAGTGGAAGAATTTATTACATTATTAGTACATAAATACTTTTGAAAAACTATTGAGGGAAACGACGAGACTTATAGGATATATGAATCACATTTATTTAATCAAATGTTAGAAAATGTGATAGATATTTTGGTTTTTAATTCCGTAAGAAGAGCTACATTCAAAAGTTATGTTCACATACCTATTTAATTATATATTCTGATTGAAGTATTGTTTTGGGTCTAATTACTTTATAGAAACAAATATTGGTGTATTTTCAAAAAAATCCAAATGTTTTTAAGTGGTAATTACTTTTTTGTAAAGGAAAAATCAATAAATTAGACAATAGAAAAGTTAATTTTGTATATTTATATAAATAATATCAAAAGTTTTTGCTGCATTAGACCTCTAAGACACTCTAGTTATAGTTTAAATTACATTTAAACCGTTTTCTAGGAAAAAACATTGAACAAATAAGTTTAAATAAAATGTGTAGGCATATATATATATATATATAATATGTTGTTGTTTTTTAAAGTAAACAAACTATAGATCTAGGATATTAATTTGTAAGAATCTCCACATAATCGATTTGCAGCATTTTAACAATTCGACCCCTGAAGCTACGAAACGCAAGCAGCTAAACGTATGTGTTACTTTGGTTGCTTTCGATCCAGGCGGATCTTGAAGTGCCAAATATTTTCTGAGAATAAAAGTTCTGCCTACCTAAAATATAACTAAGTAAATTTGTATTTCCAAGGTTCATGAGGCCAACGTAGAGAATATAAAACAACTCAACTTTGGTAAAAAAAAAATATTCTAATTATGTATGATAGTTATAAATACAGCAGAAAAACCGAGTTACTTTTTTGTAAAATAGCTGACCTGGGAAATTTTTAGGTAAAGTTTTCTCCTCAGGACCCGATGTTTGTGAGTTCAAACCTAAACGGGGTTAACGGGTTTTTCTTGGGCAGTAAAAATCCATAGCCCAACTTACTTAGGAGAGGAAGTGAAGTCGTCAGTCCCATGTCAATTGTGGCATGTAAAAAAAAAACCTGGAAGGTATGTGAAAATATCTTTCCCAGTAAAATTGATAAGTTCTTCCTCTCTCATTCATATAGATTCTTGTGTGATGATATAATCAGTTGGATCAGAAAGTACACGTTAAATACCTCAAATAAGTGTTTTTTTAATCTTGCAAAATAACACACTGACAGCTTCAACTACATTCCAATATTCAGAGGGAGATTTTTTTAGAAATAACACACTTTTTTGGGTTGTCAGCAATGATAACATTTTACTATTAGTGTTATTTTAGGTAATTACAATTTCTGTCAAAAGTGACGGATATAGTTCACGTGACTTGACATACGAATACGTGAAAGTAGATCTAGTTACTGCACTAGATGTCAGATAAGGCACCTCTTACGAACATTGGTCAGTACATGATAAATTTATTTTAAGTTGATACAAATGACAATCGAATATGGAAACAAATATCAAAATTAATGTGTACTACACACACAGGTGTTCACATGAGTATTGATGAGGATGTTGATAGTTTGATTCTATGTTGGATGAACATATCAGCAAACGAATAATAAACCAAATTAAATCTAGAAAAGACACAACCCCTAGCCATTAATTTATCTCTGTGGAAGGGAAAATACCAATTTCTCCAAACATACATCTTTCGTCTATGCTGGATCGAACCTGGGACCCTTAACTTGATGTGCATACACAATACCGAGTGAACCCAAACCTTTCAAAATTAATTCGAGTAGACTTCCCTTATTACCTTCCTCATACTAGCTCCATATATTTGCCCTAGTGTTAAAATTTATCGACTAAAATAATAATAAAAAAAAAGGTGAGTTGGTTTGAGAGAAGAGTATGCATTTCCTTCTAATTATGCCATGATGGATTAAAAAGCAGGCCACGTCATTTTTCTGCGCGTTTTGGTGTCTATCTTTTAGGCTGGCAACATTTTGTCGTTACATGCTTGTATCGCAATGTCGTGGAAGAGAGCACTAAAGGCCTCCCCTTCATATCCAAGAGCCTTTAGTTTGAATTTCCAGTTATGAATAATTAAAAATAAACTAAGCGAGGTTCCCAGAATGTCTTAGCAGTAAGTGTCTGGTGCTATTAACTTAAGTGCGTGAAAACTAATCATGTCTAAAAAAAATATCAATCTAAGATAGATTCTGTTCAATGAAGACAGGTTTAAGGTTACTCTTTTATGCATGTACATTTTTAAGTTTTGTGGATTGGAGTAAAGTATTAGTACATTTTTTTGACAGATTTTGAATTATTTGCTTTAAGAACGAACTAGGAGAGCATTGAGAAGTGTTTTAGACGTTCTAAATCCCAAATTATTTATGAAATGGTTTTAATATTTTTAAATGTTGTTTTCACCTAAATGTGGGCGAAAGTTTTGACCAGTTAAAAAGTTAAAATTTATTTTGTGGCCCTACCAAAATATTACTTTATTTGATAAAGGAAAACTGTACCTAAGTTGTAACATTTTGCTTTAATCTCAAAATTGAATATTTTCACTAAAGTTGTCGTTGATTATAATTTTTAACTTTAAACTTAAAATTCAAACTTTTTAACCGGTCAGAAACCTGCTAACTAGTTTCGCCTACATTTTGTTGAAAGTGATATTAAATAAATAGTACAGTGCACTGCACAGACTTTCTCCCTCATTTATTTTAAAATAGACATTTACTAAAAACTCGTAAGATCTGTGAAACAAAATAATAGGTCCTTTTATTTTTGTAGAAATACTACATTAAACATCATAAATAGATTAATATAAACTTTTACTTTGCTATAGCATTAGAAACTAGGAATATTGTTAGAGAAAGATTGAAAAAGAGAAACATCTTTGTTTACCAAAGAACATAATAATCAAATTAATTTTCAAAGACCTGAAGTAAATATATATATTTATTTATATATGTATATATAAATAAAAATATATTTATATATATTTATATGTACATATATTTATATATGTATATATATATATATTTATATGTATATATATATTTATATATGTATATATCTATATTTGCTCATACCTCAGAAATTATTGCTTTTATAAAAATATATTTCAAGTGAAAGATCGTTATCTTTATTAGTACTGAAACTTTACAATGATAAGCTATTTGGTATATCAAATAGTTGCGGAGAAATTATCAAAATTGGAAAATTTCTTTTATGTAAAGTACCGTCAAAGTCATTACAAAAATCCCTTGAGGGGAGGGAGGAGGGACCTTATGAACACCCCAGATACCAAGTTTTATCTCAATTGGTAAAATAGTTTTGGCTCTAGCTCGAGGTAGAGACAGACAGACGCCATTGCGAACGACTTTTTTGGTTTCAAGATGTCATGAAACATCGACATTTATCAAAATCGTGAGTTCTATTTTTCTTGGCAATCACAATACTTTATCTCCGAACTGTCGAGAGAAAGTAAAATTATCAAAAAACTTCTTAAATAATGTGGAATTTCTAAATGTCTGCAACACGTTTCCGTGCTTTTCCATGTAGCACCCGTAATACGAAGCTTTCAAACACACTAACGACTAGAGCACATTTATTATGTTATTCGCGTCTTTGAACAATTTTAAATTAACAAACGTAACAGTCATCGCACAGTTAAGATCGTTTAACCTTGAGTAATTGATTGTGATATATGGTGATGGAAAGGTTTTTTTTTCTTACAATCTACTGGGTTAAAGTTTCTTAGTGCACTTTTTTTTTTAAATTAATAGCAAAGAATTATAAAAACACACATTAAACCAAAAAATCATGAGAAATAGATAGTAAAAACAAATTAGGAACACTTGTAAATAAACTAAGAAATTACGTTTGAACAAAGAAGAGAAAAGAGACCAAATAACCCAATTGTTCAGTTGTAAATAAATATCGAACACTTTATCTTTTTATACGAGAAAGATGATGACAATGACAATAGATACACGTTGAGCATTTTATAGTTTTTTCCCCCCCTGTTTTAAAATGTATTGATATTGCTAAAATGATAATTATAATGTTTAACCATTATCACTATCAACAATGTAATCATATATATTTAAATACCCCTTTGGCGTGGGTTGGGAGAAGGCCAAATTTTGGGTGTACGTCCGCTCTATAATTTTGAATGTGAGGAAACAAAGTATTCTACCCAATTTTCGTGGGAAACCCCATTTAGAAAATACAAACATTAATTTGTGATCAATACTGAGAGCATTTTGCAATGTTATTAGTATTATTTTATAGGTACTTGTAATATCTATCAAAATTGAGAGCTGCATTTAACAAGACTTGACGTATGGATACGTTAAAGTATACCTGGCAACTTTTCTTGCTATCATATAAGATTATTCATACCAAAATTTGATTTTAATTTATTCCCTATATTTCCAGGCTATTAGTAATAACTTGAAATCAACTGGCTCAAGAAAAAAACTAATTAATCTATATCCTATTATTTTGCATCAACAAGATTATTAAATTAAAACTAGATATTAAATCTTAGTATGGGATGAACTTAGAAATGTTTGTATTGAAACGTCTGGCTGGAGTGCTACAAAAACACATACACCCACCCACACACATGTCGCTTGTAGGCTAGCGTGTGTGACAGTTCAACCGATAGCTAACCTATAGTCGGATCTAGATATAAATACATTTGTTCACAGTTATAAGCTTTAACAAAACTTTTTTTTAATATTCAAACATAAAGTTATGTTATCTGAAAGTTTCATGTTTTTAGTGCCTATAATATAACACTAACAAAAAAGAAAAATCACATCAATGTTGACCGAGAAAAAAAAAGTTTTGTATTTTATAAATGAACATTCTGATCAAAATCGTACTATAGTTTCTCTTGTGACTTCAAAGTCCCATGTGCGGAAGAGATCCAGTTATAGCCTACACCACGCGATATTGTAAGTGGAATAACACGAATGGCCCATTTCAAGCTTTTAGTAATGTAAGTAGGAATATGAAGACACTTAAGATGCGTCTGTGGTTCATGACAGGCTTAGACCAAAGCTGCGGTGGCTACAATTCTTATTTCAGTGTATAAAGTCCTTTCATTGGCTACCAGAATGACACATATGTTTTATAATTGCGTCTTATTACCCGTCTGGGTTATACGCTTATGTATTAATTACATGAGATGAGTAAGGTTGAACCTTAGAGGAACTGTACTCATATTTGCGAGGAGGGAGAGTGTAAAAATCTTTAGTAGTTAAAATCACCCTCAGTAAACCCGAACGGGGTTGTAACCTCGATCTCCCCATCATCGGCAGTCTAGTCGAGTGACTTGAAGTGAAAGGTGAATAAGGTTTTTTGTTTTGATGAGCTACATACCCTAATATAATCACCAGACGTTGTTGTGGTAATCAAATCTCGCAAATTACGGTAGGAAGTACATGCAGCAGGAATGAAAGGATCTAGAACCTTGTTCAGGGTACTGATTGGCAAACCCAATGAGAAGAGACCATTGGGAAGACCTAGACGCCAATAGGAGGATAACCTTAGAATGGACCTGAAAGAGATAGGGGGTAATGAGGACCTAGGCGGACTGGATATAACTTGCTCAAGATAGGGATAGGGTATAGTAATTGGAATGGATAAAACTAGCTCAGGATAGGGATAGGGTGTAATGAGGTGAAATGGATAGAACTAGCTCAAAATAGGGATAGGATGTAATGAAGTGAACTGGATATAACCTTCTAAGGACAGGGATAGGATGTAATGAAGTGGACTGGATATAACCTTCTAAGGACAGGGATAGGGTGTAATGAAGTGAACTGGATATAACTAGCTCAAGATAGGGATAGGATGTAATGAAGTGAACTGGATGGAACTAGCTCAAGATAGGGTGTAATGAGGTGAACTAGATAGAACTAGCTCAAGATAGGGATAGGGTGTAATGAAGTGAACTGGATAGAACTAGCTCAAGATAGGGATAGGATGTAATGAAGTGAACTGGATATAACCTTCTAAGGACAGGGATAGGATGTAATGAAGTGGACTGGATATAACCTTCTAAGGACAGGGATAGGGTGTAATGAAGTGAACTGGATATAACTAGCTCAAGATAGGGATAGGATGTAATGAAGTGAACTGGATGGAACTAGCTCAAGATAGGGTGTAATGAGGTGAACTAGATAGAACTAGCTCAAGATAGGGATAGGGTGTAGTAATTGGAATGGATAAAACTTGCTCAGGATAGGGGTAGGGTGTAATGAGGTGAACTTGATAGAACTAGCTCAAGATAGGGATATGATGTAATGAGGTGGACTGGATAGAACTAGCTCAAGATAGGTATATGATGTAATGAAGTGAACTGGATGGAACTAGCTCAAGATAGGGATAGGATGTAATGAGGTGGACTGGATAGAACTAGCTCAAGATAGGAATAAGGTGTAATAAAGGGGACTGGATAGAACTAGCTCAAAATGGGGATAGGGTGTAATAATTGGAATGGATATAACTAGCTCAGGATAGGAATAGGGTGTAGTAATTGGAATAGATAGAACTATCTCAGTATAGGGATGGGTTGTAATAATTGGAATGGATAGAATTATCTCAGAATAGTGATAGGGTGTAATAATGTGGATGGTTAGAACTAACTTAGGATAGGTATATGTGGTGTACTTTTGTAGGTTTGGCAGTGAACTTTCGAGTTAATAATATCATAGAGTAAATAATTTAAGATTGATTTATGAACGTGGAAGATCGTCAACCAATATAAAAACTTAGTGTTTGTGCCCACCGAAAGTTCAATATACTATTTAGACTATAACAAGTGATGAACCAATTCAGTTTTTATTTGACTGGCCTGGCTAGACGATTTTTTTTCTGTGTTTGTGTAACGCTAAAACTTGAGCATAACAAACAAATTGAAACAAATGAGTTGC
Organism: Timema poppense; assembly: GCA_902141375.1. Taxonomy (NCBI): domain Eukaryota; kingdom Metazoa; phylum Arthropoda; class Insecta; order Phasmatodea; family Timematidae; genus Timema; species Timema poppense. The sequence goes on from CABFOV010000543.1 coordinate 52,320, forward strand.
AATAGGCGTTCCGGCCAAAAAGTGTTCATTTCAGTTGCAGTCAAGAAGGTCAAAGTGTCGTACAAGTGACGTCATCGTTGCCTTGGTAAGTGTCTATGACCTTCAGACCACGCTGACTTTTTTAAAAGAGTCATTGCATTTTGTGATGGCGCATTGGTGTTGGAACTGCTTCTTTGAGAGTACAAAGAAATAAATGTATCTATTAAAATAAAAGATAAGTCAATATTTGAATAGGTTAATAATTACTCTCTTATCTTTAGCTGTAGTAATATTATATCTACCGACAAGCAAAACAAAATTTCTATGGTAGGTCTATTTAAATAAAATCATACCAAAGTTGTATTAAACCAAAATTTTTGTAGAACACATGTGACACTGTTTTAATTTTTGGTTTGTAGAAAAAAAAGGCGAAAAGGAAGACCCAGTATAACGAACATATACAAGTGTTATTGTTATTATTATTACTATTATTATTATTAGCACCACGTCTTACTTTAACGTGGAATCCGAACCACGGTGGAGGCCTGGCATTCCCCACATTAAGTGTTATTGTTGTTATTAGCACCACGTCTTATTACCCGTTCGGGTTATACGCACTTACGCTAATGTGTAATGGTGGGGTGATTGTGAGATGAAATGGAGGACCTACAGTTTAACGTGGAATCCGAACCACGGTGGAGGCCTGGCATTCCCCACATTCACAAGATGTCTTGTCAGAGGTGAAGGAAGGGTTTGGTAATCAGATAAATCTGTGCCGGGAACGAGGATTGAACCCCAGCGGCCAGCACAGAAGTCTGACACCTTACCCCTAGACCGCCAGGTCATCCACCATATACAAGTGGTTGACACCTACAGAAATATATTTTGTGAATGAGGACATATTTTGTACCGAAAATATTATTTTTCTACTATTTTCAGAATGGAAAAGTTAATCTCCATCTTCACATTTACACAGATTTCAGTTAGTTTTAGAGAATGATAGTTTCTAGGTTATGCACAAACAATTGTGTCACCTCGTTTTCCTAAACTTAGTCCGTTATACTTATTTATACGGAGGTATTTATTGCAGATTATCCAACGTATATTGACGATCTTGAGGCGAAATTCCCACGCTGCTTGTACAATCGTCGATGCCGGCATGTTGCAGTGGTCTACACGGTCAATGTAGTGTCACCTGCCTGCAAAGGCATAGTGGTCGTTTTGAACATACATTACAAGCACAGGGTGACCAGACGTCCACGTTTTAACGGGAAACTCTCAGTTCTGGATGCCCTGTTCCAGTGTCCCAAAAAACTTTTTTGGGTCGTGAAAATGTTCCGGTTTTTATAAAAATTGGTCAATTGCTCATAATAAGAGTAGTTTGATTAATTTGTGTCAAAATTATACACGTGTACAAAACTTTATCATAAAATTCAACGACTTCTTGGCTGATTCCTGGTAATATTGTAATTGTATAGTGTATATTTAGCCTTATGAACATTTACTGGAACGATGAAAATAATAGGGCTGCAATTAGTTTAGTTAAGGTAGTTTTGACTGTGAAAACACATTTTAATTTCTTTTGTAGAATTTTATACTTAGATCCAAAAATCAGATACAAATGTTGTCAGAAATACATGGTTCTGAGAGTTAAAAAACACAATATGTTGATTGAAGGAGTCTTATGATGTAAATAAATACAATAAAATGGGTTTCTCGGGTTTTTTTATTTTCAAAATCTGGTCAATCTTTTAAATCAAGCATGGATGTAAATATGTCCAAAGGAGATAGACTAATTAATACCTATTTTCATTGTAGACTTAATCTACCCTATATTCGTATCTATTTTATAAACTGCACCATAGGGTAATCGGTAAAGGTAATGTTTCTACCTCTCAGGGTAAATGGAGTATGTGTTGATCCTTTAATCCTCTGGCCTTGAAACAATAGTGTGTATTCTAGCCAAAGATGAAGGCGCCACCAATTTCGGAAACCAAACATTATACTACGTTCGTAAGGCTACATTTTTGCCTTAGTTTGTTATAACCGATCACGCTGGAATGGAATTCCACAAAATTTTCTACACCCCCTGTATATTTTAACTTAAACCCTTACAAAGAATGTATTTGGACTATTATTTATTATAAAGAAACAGAACCTACGAATAAAACAAGCCCAACACATCAGTGTTAATGACCGCTCCGCCTAAAATAATTTCGCAAGTTGTTGAAATCAAAAGCCACCATTCAGCCTACCACCGCCAAGGTCATCCAACTCTACCACTCTTTCTTGTGATCCGAACATTTCTTTACGATGCACTAGTCCTGATTGCATCTCTACAAGATCCTGTCGTCGTTGATTAATTAGTCCCGTAGTTTTTCAAGCAGGAAGTATGTTTGTAATTACTGAGATTAGTGTACATTACTGGTGGCTTCGCCAAAACAAAAAGAAGACGATTGATGCTCCGCTTCTCTCGAGTTGTTCCTGTGTATTGGTGGTTTTTAGGAGGGTAGAGGAGGTTAAAGGAGGGGAGACGGTGGGTCACAGGTCATACGCAGTGGGAGCACCACTCGAGTCAGTAGCTCGCCAGTAGTCAGAGCGCTTAGTAGGGTCCCCCCGGCCATGGGAGCGTCCCTGTTAGTCGTGGCGTCCGTCGCCTTCTGCCTGATTGGCGTCATCCCTGCTGAGGTCACCAAGGTGAGGTATCCGTCAACGATGGGGGTTTTTAGCGATCGGTGGGTGGTTTTTTTTATTGTGTCCGGGACTTTAGGATAAATGTGGTATGGAAAATAACGCTAATTATAGTCTGTATTTCTTCACTTTTTTTTATCACCAAAAACGTTTTTTACGCCAAAACAAATAAAATTTTGCCTTGATAGAAATGTTAAGTTTAATTTCTACACATAGTAATCTCAAAAGTTCTTAAATATTCTTCATAAGCATCTCGTAATTTAACCAGGACGTTTTAGCTTAAATTAAAAAGGTTTCTGGTAAAAATCCACGATACTCATGACAAGTATTCAAGAATTGTTGAGATTACTATTGGTATAAGTTTAAACTAAACGTTTCTACTGAAGGTATATTTTATTTATTTTGCAAAAAAAAAAAAATATATATCTTAATTCGTGTTCCCTTTCGTACACCCATGAATATAATCTTGGACCATTTCTTTTATGTCTGGTTCGACCTTATCTAACTGGGATTTGAATGGGAAACATTTATACAATAGCTCTTGACCACGGGAGTATCATTATTTACTCATAAGCACCAAAATTATACAGCGTATCCCCTCTACCCCACTGAATTTCAGAATACCACTAATTGTATATTTGAATAAACGAAATATGATTTGCACAAAATAAAACATTTCACTGCAGAACTAAACATTTCCGAGTAATAGATTTTAAAGGACAGTTCCCAAAGAAACGGCCCATTGATTCAGTTTTTTAGATTATGGTACTTGTTTCTAAAATTAATTGATACACTTGACACCATTTTGGTTTTACCCCTATTAGGCATAGCCTACGTAGAAACATCCCTGGTTTATTTCTAAGTGGTTACAAGAATAGTTATAACTGTGTATGAGTTTTTCTGCCATTCGACCTCTGTCTAAAGATTTGGTTGTTCAGGCTATGCTTACTGTTCCAAAAGGAACTTTAGGTTCTGTGTTAAAATTAAAATAAATTAATGTCAATCTAATTTACACCTAAAATTTATTGGGTAATGATTGTTAATATATTTCTTAACTAAAGATTTTATTTGGACTATTAAAAGTAACAGCTTAGTGCTGAGAGTTGTAGGAACTCAAGGGGTGATCTTAGATTTAAAATTGAAATCTCTTTTAATAATTTGAGAACAAGAACGTATTGTTTTCTATTTTGGCTACAATACTATTATATAAATACATACTTTATATATAGACATCAGTCAGAAAAAATATGTAAGTCATTGGTATACAGATTTTTTTTTAGTTCATAAAAATTTAAATAAACTAATCCAAGGAATGAGACGAGATATGTGAACTTTAAGTAAAATCACCTTCATTAGCCTGGAAAGAATATGTTAGCACAAATTGGAGACGCAACCCCTAATGAACCCAATCGGGATTGATACCCAGCCTCCAATTCAGAATTAGGAGTGTAAACCAACCCTGATGATGTTATGGAGGTTAAGTTATTACTTCCTATAACAAATCGTTTAGGAGCAGTTGCAGTAAATAAAATTGTGACAATTTAAATATGGATGTTTTACCAACATCGCGTTTGATCAATTTTACCAGTAAATATAACTTTGTTAGTTTTAACATAAATGGAGTCACAAAGTCATATTTCACATAATCTCCGATATTATGAAGAGGACGATGAAGAAATTATGATATCGAAGATGGTGCTAGTGTTACACCGAAATATTAAATATTAACTGTAAGGTCAGACAGACTATTACACTATTTTTATATATTACATCTCAGGCAATTTTAATTTTTGAAAAAGCTTTATTAATAAAACAAACTAATTATATTGTCATGTAATAAATAATTTCAATTCTGTTTTAATGTAACTGCAGGAACAGATATATTAAAGCATTATTTTAAGCGCTTAGTAATGTAATTTGATGCTCATCCTATATGCCAAATCTGCTGTATTAAAGAATAATCTGTAATACCTTTTATTCTTGGTGAACACAAAATTTTAGATTAATTATGTGACTACAAGATGTAATTCCAAAATTTAGTTTCTTAGCACACAGGATGGAAACAATCAAATATTTAAATCTCGGATGGAATTGGTTTAGCTATTTTTCCTAGATTAAGAAAAAAAGAGATATTAAATCAACTGTAAAACACCTAATGAGCACGTTGTTTTGACTAATTTTCAATCTACCACAAAATCTACTCAGAACTGGCGGGGTGGGGAGGGGAGGGGGGAAATAGAGGTAGATGCAAAATGTTGCAAGTAAATAAAATATTTCTCCAATATAAATATAGTTTAATTTTATTCACATGCTGATATCAACCATTTTTAAATATCTGTCGTAAGCATAGCGACATTAGATGAGAATCTTTTTAAACGAAGGGAAAAAGTTAGTCATTAAATTCCAGGGCACCCTTGACAGATATTCAAGAAATGTTAAGGTCACTATACAAATAAAATTCAACTCTTTGTTTCTACCAAGGCAATATTTTATTTATTTTTTGCCAAAAAATATTTTGTTATAAAAACTGAAAAAACTCTAACATTTTCTCGCGTCTCCTACATTCCCACATTAATGTTCCCATTAAATATTTCCCACATTTACTATATGCTAACAGTCACATTTTGGGGGAAAAGATTGCTAAGGTCAACTCTCTCACTTTCCAAATCACAGGGTGTGTAAGTGAGAGTTCAAACATTTTCTGATATAAGTGAAAATATAAAGTTCGCTACTTTTTATTTTTGGAAGGCATCAATATATGATTTCAATAACATAAGTAACCCGGTCATAGCAGCTTCACCGATAAACGTAAATTATATATATATATATATA
>CABFOV010000543.1:66138-84101 GCA_902141375.1 Timema poppense
TGATTACCAAACCCTTCCTTCACCACTGACAAGACATCTTGTGAATGTGGGGAATGCCAGGTCTCCATCGTGGTTCGGATTCCACGTTAAACTGTAGGTCCTCCATTTCATCTCACAATCACCTTACCGTTCATTAAACATTAGCGTAAGTGCGTATAACCCGAACGGGTAGTAAGACGCGTTGCTAATAATAATAATAATAAAGTAGAGGAAGTTAGAGTGTATAGTTTATCCTTTGCGATCAAGTTAGACCAAAAGTAAATTAATACTATATCCAAAAGTACATTATATTCATAGGTAATAATTGCTGTTCATGCAGTTCAAGACGTAGGCCCCACAATATATGTCGAAATATAAAAAAATGACCTAGAGCCATAATCATTATTATTATTAGCACCGCGTCTTACTACCCGTCAGGGTTATACGCACTTACGCTAATGTTTAATGAATGGTAAGGTGATTGTGAGATAAAATGGAGGACCTACAGTTTAACGTAGAATCCGAACCACGGTGGAGGCCTGGCATTCCCCACATCCACAAGTTGTGATTAATACACTACTTGTCAGAGGTGAAGGAAGGGTTTGGCAATCAGATAAATCTGTGCCGGGACCGAGGATTGAAGCCCGGATCCCAGCACAGAAGTCCGACACCTTACCTCTAGACCACCAGGTAACCCTAACCCATAATGTATTACTTATAACTATAATCTCAAATTACTTGAGATCAGCTAATAAACGAAAAACCTTTGAGCGACCACCATGTTGAAATGTATAGCCAGATTGAAAAACTATATAAGCCTACATGTACACCGTTTGGCCTACCTCCAAAGAAAACTCCTGTTAAATTTCGTAAAAATTGGTCAACGCATTTGGCAGCTATCGTGGAGCAAACAGACAAACATACATATTTCTGAGTGGTCGCCATCTTGAAACCGATAGTAAGACCGCAAAACACTGTTCATACGTTGTTCGGTATAGGCTCAAAAGTTATACCTTCTTAATTTAGTTAGAATTGGCCTCAGCAGTTGACAGTTCTCACGTAATAAATATCTGGACAGACAAACAAATGAAATGCCAAATACTCCAATTAAAACAAAACCTCCCTTCACTAAGTCAATAATTTATATACATATATATGTATATAAATATATATATGTATATACATTTATATACATATATATGTATATAAATATATATATGTATATACATTTATATACATATATATATATAAAAGTTTTTGAACAACTATGCTAGCACAGTCAGGAATATTTAAAAATAATTCCTTTATATCATGGTTTAGGCACCATTGAAAGCATGGGCGCCCACAGAAATTTTTCCGGTGGGCGGGGGTTATATTTCTACACACACGCGCGCGCGCGCGCGCGCATCATAATTGAGCTGTAAAGATAATAAAAATACAGCAGCACTCGATATCCTTCGTTTTCTCCGTACTCAGACGAGAAGATTCTGATGAAATATCGACAGTGGTTTAAAATGTATCAGACAAGTTTTATTCGGAAATTTGTCTAGTGGATGTGGTGATCATATATCACGATTGTAAATCTGATAGTTGATAAATGTTGGAAGAATAAAAATTGTAAGGCAAATTAGAAGATTAAAAAATGTTAACAATATTTAATTGTCAAAGAAAACGTGATTCCAATGGGTGGAGGGGGGTAAGTGCACCCCTTGCCCATTTCTGTGGGCGCCCATGATTGAAAGCTTATATTTAATGTGTATTGTATTGCCCAGAGGATGATCGCCTACAAAGACCTGGAGAGCTCCCAGTGCTACCTGGAGCGGATGAAGAATGGTGGCTTGCAGCAGCAGGTGAGCCAACTGAGGGCCAGTAACACCACGCACAACATGAGGAGCCCGCCCAGGACGATGTACGTCTCAGACATCAACCTCAACAAGTACGAGGTGAGCCAACCTTCCCTCTTACGGCCGAACTACATTATTCCGACAGCAGCGGGATTGAGCTCAAATAAATTGTTTTTTTTTTTTCATTTTAAAAATTAATTTATAAATTTAATATGTTTTTTTTAAATAAGGTCAAATAGTCCTACTTTTTTTCTAAAGTAGAATACAGAAAATTACACCCCGATGCGTCGTCTGGTTAGAGCTGTATTACCTTATTAAAGGTGTTATCCGAGGTATAAGATCTGCTCATAAGTGAAAATATTTATTGCAATCGATAAATTATTTATTAAACCTAAAATAAAGAAATGAAGTAAAGGAGTATTTAAGAAACAGCCCTCAGTACACCCCCAACTTGGAATCGAACCCATTGCTTCCCATCACCGGCCAATCAGACTAGATCACAGACTAGATCAGCTTGAAGGTTAGGCCACGTGCCCAATGATGTGGATAGAAACCCATATTTTCGTGGTTTTTTTAATGTCTATAAATTAAAAATGTCCAAATACTATTATAGATCTAGTGTAAAGGTTTGTTTAACGCACCACGCCCTAATATCCGTCCGGGCTATACCCTTTTAATTAAAACAATGAATTAAGGATGAGTAAGAGATAATTTAGAATAAATATATCCTCGGTTGCATAGAGGTAGTGAGGGAAACAATTTAGGAAAGAAGCACCCACTGACTGAGATTCAAACCCCGATTGACTTGTCACAATCAGACCAGACAAGCCTGACATTTAGTCCACGTGCCCACCAGTGCAGGTGAGTGATGAGTCGGAGTAGAGGTGAATAAAAGAAAAGCAGTTTTTAATGATTAAATTAATTAATTAATTATGTTTTGGTTTTAACAGAAGCGGATTTACATTATAGGCCCAGTAGGCACGGGCCTAGGGGCGGCGGCTTTAAGGGGCGGCCCATTTTGGATAACATTATTTTTATTTTAATATTTTGTTTTTAATAAATACGTTTATGGCATGTACATGCCTGATTTTCTTTAGTAGAAATCTTTTCTCGAATACTAACTTCCTCTTCCCTCCCCCCTCCATCTCTTTACTATCAAACCTCCTAAAACCCTTGAATAAACTTGGGGAGGGGGGGGGGGCGCATATTATAACTGTGCTTAGGGGTGCAAACATTTCTAATCCACCACTGGATTTTAATAATCAATATTATATACATAAGGTTAAGACTTCCATATTCTTGAATACTTACTTGTCTATATATTTAACACGTGAAACCATTAATTTCTACAATAATTCTCAGAGTTCAACTAAACCGATTTTTATTAAATTTGTTTTAATGTTTGTTTGCCGAAAATAAATAAATTAAATTTCACAAATATTTACTCTTTAGTTACCTCTTAAAATTATAATAGGAATATATTATCTACCTAGGTAAAATTGAATTTCCAATTTATATTTTTTAAATCTAAAGTCCAATGTTGGAAAATGATTGCAAAATTGACGCATAATGTTCCAACGGGCTAGCTAGTTATTAACTGAAACTCCCTCCCTACCATCCAGTTCATTGCTCCCATCCACGCCTCCCTTAACAAGATGGCTGCCGAACGTTACAAAGGAAACTCAATTAGCTATGTTTAAAAAAAAATGGTTAACTTAACGCTCATTAAGACTTGTCATGTAGGGCGATTTTTGCCATCTGGTGATCTGAGGTATCCTAGCTTCAGTCACTCTCCTTGTTAATCGTCTTAATTGTTGTATACATTCATTGAGACAAGCCCGCCATCAGATCATTATCTAAGGAGAGGCAGGAACAGTAAATAGAGCTCAGGGTCAATGCCCGAACAATTTGTAACGTGTAGTCAAATATATTTAGAAAGTTCAAACAAGTTTGCAGTATTTTTAACATTACTTTTCTTTGTTGGGAAACCATCTATTCTCTCTTGATTAAACAACTTTTGTTGCAAATTAAAATTGTGAACACCTCTAATGTTTTAATTGCTATCTAAGATATTCGATCGAATACTTTGAATTTAAAATTAAAATTCCTTGATTTGAGTTATCAAGCGAAAAATACTTTAAGGAGCCGCCATATTGAAACGGATAATCAGATCGAAAAACTTGATAGATACAGCGTTTGGCCTCGGTTTAAAAAATGTCGCTGTCAAATTTCGTTAAAATTGTTCCACGTATTTGGAAGTTATCGTGGAGCAAAGATCTGGACAAACGGACGAAATACCAACTGGCTAAGTAAAACAGGACCTTTATACTCACCATCAAAATTGTTTATTGAAACTTCAATAAATCATTCTTAGCAAATCCTTGATAAAGTTCAATAAACACGTCATTCAAATTGTTTCAATAACAATGAAAATGTTAATACCCACATCGGTGGCCGCATGGTCGTGTTGGACTGAATCGCTTTTGTTATTTTATTTTGTTGCTAGCACCTTTTCGGGTTATACACTTATGTACTAATTACGCTAGTGGTTTTAGGGACTAGGAGGTTTATATTCAGAGGAAATGTGCCCGCACTTGCGTAGAGGTATAGTGGAAAAACAGTTTGGAAAAATCTCCCTCAGAACACCCGACCGATATTTAAAGCTCCATTTCCCCATCATCAGCAGTCTAGTCTTCTATAAGAGTAGAGCGTTAGACCACGTGGACACCAAAGCTAGTGCCTTATTACTCTTTTACTGTAAGATATGAAGTATTTTTGTTATCAATTTAAAAACTAATTTATAAAATTCATCAAAATATCCACTATACTGTATCTCTACGTTTAAAAATATTATATATCGAAAAACGCACTAAATATACAATTATATGATAAATATAAAAGAAACATTTTAGTAATATAAGCAGTTAGAATCATGTGTATATCCTGTTTTAGAGATTAAAGATTAGAGTATAACATAATGATGTAATGTCACAAACATCCCAGCAATACTTGTCATACTTGTGAAATGTTCAAGGTATGGCGTTTGGCGGGCATTCAAATAGCTCGTTTTTGCCGCGGCTTTTCGGCTTCTCTGCTCCAAGAAATCCGTCCCCAATATCACGGCAAAGACAACACGCTCAACGACAATGAACTTCCAGAAGACGAGGTGGAGGAAGCGGTTCAACCACAGAGGGCCGATATTGTGCTCCAGCAGTTGGAACCTGACGAGAAGATGAAGGCAAAGCGTCAGACGACCTCTTATAGCAGCAGAGGATCCGCCCGACGATCCGGAGGCCAGATAGAACCTGACGAGACGTTGAGAGCGAAGCGTCAGACGACCTCTTATAGCAGCAGAGGATCCGCACGACGCTCCGGAGGCCAGATAGAACCTGACGAGACCTTGAGAGCGAAGCGTCAGACGACCTCTTATAGCAGCAGGGGATCCGCCCGACGTTACAGAGGACAAACGCAAACTCAATACGTTTCTTTTCAAAATGGCGGCAGCGGTGGTAAGGCTGAAGCTGAGTCTCAAGCTGATCTGTCACGAGCTCATGTCAGTAAGTTGAATTTTAATTTTTTCTCAAACCTTTTTACTAAAAAATAATGTCCAACCCCTTTGCTCAGTCTATTTATCGAGGTAAGAGTACCGAGTTGAAATAAATATAATCTGAGAAATTGTGATTTCCCGGCCGGGGCTATATACTGTGTCTGATATAGAATTAAGTTATTTTGTAAGACTTATGTGGATAGAGACAGTCCGCTCAGAAATTGTATGTTAAAGACCCCCGAAAGCTTGGTTTTAATCATATCACTCTAATAAGTTAATATTTGATTGTTTAAAAAGTCCCAATGTGATATTCTTACAAAATTATCGGAACTCAGTTTGAACTCATATTATTTATGAGGTGACGGTTACAGTTTTACGGTTTTATTATTTCAGTCTTAGGTTTCTGAGTCTCAGTTTCAAATTCCACTTAGTTAAACAAATTAATCTAAAGCCATTTAGTACATATATAATACTTACTCTAATGGGGTAGGTATGAGTAAGGAAGCATTTTAGAGGTAATCTCCCAGCACTTGATTGGAAGGAGAATGGAAAACCATTTAGAAAAAACTCAGTAGACCTGTCCGGGATTCGAACCCCGATCTCCCGTCATCAGTAGGTCAGTCTAACAAGAGAGTGACGCCTTGGACCAGCGGTCAGCAACTTACCAACTGATTTTTATCTGGCCTGCAAAATATTTAGCAAACAAATAATTGTGTTCAAACATACCAATAACAGATTACTAGTCTGACAATTTGGATCAGTCGGTAGCATGCCTGTCTTCTGAGCTAAGGGTCTCGGGTTTGATTTCCAGAATGGCTGAAAAATTTGTCATTGGTGAAATGTTGGTTTCTTCTTTCACAGGGAGAAGTTAACTGCAAGGTGGCTGGGTGTTGTGTTTGTTCTAGATTTAAGTTAGTTTATAAGTCGCGTGCTGATATAATCAGTCGGTTCAGAAAATTTGAGTTTAGCATTTTATATTAATAAAATGAATAGTTTGTGGGCATATGAAACTACGACAGGCCTAGCAAGCCGATAGTGGAATATATGGCTTGAATAATAAACTGATGACTCGAGCCACAGACTGGAAACAGTAATGGATGATGTAAAGAGTTCGTGTATCTTTATGTCTGTCTGTCTGTCATGAGCGTTACGTGGTATATCTCACAATGGGGTCTGGGATTTAAAAATTAGTAGTCCCTGTGCACAAACATGTGCAACTCAAAGCCGAAATTTTAAAATTTTGATTTGACTTTCTTAAATTAATTAAAAACTAGGTCGGAAGAAATAAAATGAAGATTGTTTTTATGTCTGTTTGAAGCAAATAAAATCGTTGCCCGTAGTAACCACGCAATGGATTAATACTTAAGCGTACAACCCAAATGGAAAAAAAAAAAAAATTCTAATGATGATTTCAAAATGAAATTTAAACCCCCACTGACTTTTTTAATTTTTCCGTTCTAGCAGTGGCATAACGTGGAGTGTTGCTGGGGTAATCGGTCAGGTTTCAAGGGACATACATTCCCATGGGAGGTGTATAATTCAGAGCATATGTATGATTGGTCAAATGGGGAATGGGTGGTGGGTGGGAACATATCATAGTTAAAGATTTTACGAGCTCTATTTACTCTGGTAACAAAGGCATAGAAAGGAGTGGGCCGGGGGGTCCGGACCCCTCTGGATCTGTTGGACACCCCTAGGATTTGTTGGATCTCCCTTAAAAGAGGGTCCCCATTTGATAAACACCTAGTATTATTATTATTTTTACTACAATTTTAATTGTATATGTGATCAACTAGATACTAGTTAGTTAATATTTTAAAATCCAGTTTCAAGATGCACCTTATAAAACTTACGATTGTAATATTACTTCTGCCAACATTTCAATGGTTTGTATCTCCCTATATTCAATATGATATTGGAAAACAAAATAAGTTTCTTGGAATGAGCTGATTGAATTGGGGTTCAAGAAATGTAGCCAAACATTTTTGCTGTCACCTGTAAGATCTCACCTGAGGAATTAACAAGCGGAAAGAGCAGTTATAAAATAATAGCTGTCAAATATGGTGTTTGTATCTAATGTAGGTAGGTTTACTACCTTCCCCCACGCATTATTTGAACTCAGATAATTACTCAAAACATTATTTTGTAAATACAAAACGCATGTAATCATACACCAAATTTTAACAGCCTTGCTAGATATAACAAGGTTGTGTTAGTAGAAGTCAATCAGTGGTAAAATAGTAGTGACCTGTTGCTAATATGTATGTGTTAGTAATATAGAAAATATGTCACATCTTAAAAAACACACACATATATATATATATATATACGCTTGACACCTGGTTAATAAAAGAATCACCAGCAGAAACTAATCCCTACGAGACACCAAAAGAGGTGAGAGATTTTAAAAATATATGTTTCCCCGCGTTTCACTATCTATTCGATTATACGTATTAGTAAGCTACTAACTACTCTATTATTATTATTATTATTATTATTATTATTATTATTATTATTATTATTATTATTATTATTATTAGCACCACGTATTACTACCCGTTTAGGTTATACGCACTTACGCTAATGTGTTATGGTAGGGTGATTGTGAGATGAAATGGGGGACCTACAGTTTAACGTGGAATCCGAGCCACGGTGGAGGCCTGGCATTCCCCAACATTCACAAGATGTCTTGTCAGAGGTGAAGGAAGGGTTTGGTAAAACTACTCTATTGTTATAAGAATGTTAGAGGTAGAATGTACTCGTAGATGAAATGCACCCGCATTTACAAGGGGATTAGGAGGGGAAGTTAGAAATAATTTAGGAAAAGGACCTCCAGTACGTTCGACTGGGATTCAAACCCCGACGTCCACGTCGCTATGCAGCAAACCAGACTTTATTGTTTTTAGCACCACGTCTTCTACCCGTTCGGGTTATACGCCTATGGACTAATTACACTAATGGTTAAGGGATGAGAAAGGTTTAATTGAAATGAAGTGCACCCACATTTTCGTGGAAGGAGAGTATAAAATCATTTAGGGAAAACCACCCTGAGTGCACCTGTCCGGGATCGAACCCCAATCTCCCTGTCTTCGGCAGTCTAGTTCAACACGTGAGAAGCGCGTTAGATCACGCGGCCACCAAAGCGGGTAGCCAGACTTAACGATTTTGACCATGTGATCACTGGTGAGGGTAGTAATAATATCAATGCTGATAAAATTAGCAATATTATACAAGCTTATGTGTAAGTTAAAATATAACATTTTTATTATATATTGTTGTTTACAAAACTCATTATTAATTTTACCGTATTTACTTTTATTTTCTTATATAAAGAGAAAATATTGTAATTGTGAAAAAAATTCAACCTAGAGATTATAAAAAATATTTACATTTAATGTGCCTCGAACCCAAAAAAGTGGGTCTGGAAATTCTGTGTGTCCGCCCGGTTTGTCTGACTGTACCTGGTGCCTTAAATGAAACGGTTTTATGTATTTTGTTCAAAATTAGTATTTAGGCATTAAATATATGATATTACCTTCAGCCATTTTTTTAATTATAGTTCTAGCCCTTAATATAAGGGTTATTCATTGAATACTATTTTTGAAAAATTTAAGTTTGTTTGAAAATGGCTTTAGTAAATTATGTTTAAAAAGGATGTACGTGTGTATTTGAGCTGATAAATGATACAGTACACCAAATTTTTGGGAGATAATTCTCTCAAGGGTAGATTAATAACAAGGGAGTAGAAAAAGAGGGGTTGGGGGATCCTAACCCCCTCACTCTATATAAGTTGTTATATATATTACATCTTTTATTGGCTAAAGTTACACTAAAACTTTCTAGTAGTACCTCCTTGGAAAAATTAGCTTTCTGCGCCCTTGTCTGGTAACAATCCACAGCGTGCCACTGAGTTCTTGAACCTTATTTGGTCCAATTTTTATAGAAAGGACCCTATCTGACAGCTAAAAAAAGCTACTAGATCTAGTTATCAATGTTGACCACAAAGATATTTGTTTGTATTTTCTAACACCCGCCTCGGTGGCGTAGTTTTGGCTAACGCGCTAGTCGTGTTGAGCTCGACTGCTGTGGACGGGGAGATCGAGGTTCGAATCTCGGTGGGGTGAACTGAGGGTGGTTTTACCTAAATGGTTTTCCACTCTCCCTCCACGCAAATGCGGGTTCACTTCCTCTAATTCAACCTTCCCAATTCCTAATCCATTAGAGTAATTAGTACTTAAAGCGTATAACCCGAACGGGTAGTAAGACGTGGTGCTAAATATTATTATTATTATTATTATTGTATTTTCTAAAAGGAACTTCCTATGAAAATTGAACTGTAAATTGTAAATTGTATTACGTTGTATGATACACAAATAATTGCACAAATTTAGGTGGTAACAACGGAATGGGTCAGGCCCAAAGCCAATCCGGAGCAGGGGGAGGGTGTGAAGACTGTTTCCTGCCAGGTGGAGTGTACCCTGGAGGAGGCGATGTCGCCCCTGGACAACAATTAACTCCATTCACGCCAGGAGGTAAGCGCAACATTCACATTCACTCACTTCCTTACCACTGTCAAATACAGCACAGTCTCTATAGTTCGAGTTAAATGCGTCCGTGTCCATATAATTACACGGAATAGACCGAAGAAATGAAAATACTTTAATGTTTTAAAGTGTAAAAATTATATAATATATATAATTCCATGGTAAAATAATAATCTCGTACATATAAACGTACGTCCCCTTCGTTTATCTTTTAATGTAGCAAACTTACCTTGCATTATTCCACTATGGAATAGCTTACAATATAGGGCCGTAGTGTGATGCGTTAAGGTAGGTCCAGTACTATTCATAGTAAGCGGAGTGTAGGTTTTACCTTGACCGTTTACACTATGACTCTATCTTAAAAGCTATGCCAGAGGAGAACCAAACAAGTTAAGCTTGCTACCGTTCGGAATAAAAAAAAAAGTTCAGCTTTTTACTTTGTTTCTTCATCACATTTTAAATGTGACACTTCTTTTAGTATCAAGTATTGTTGACTTAGTAGACTTAGCCTGTTAATATTTCGCTCTTTATCTCTTTCATATAATATTTATTTTTGCCCTACTGTCTCGTCTGCGGACCACCAGGTAGGTCATCGCAGACCACGGTTCACTTTAGATCATACACCTACCTCATCAGTGGCTTCTTCTTCTCCTTTCCTGCGCCACCTCATTGCGTGTATTCTCTTCCACTCGTATCTCCTTCAGTTCTTTCTTCAGTTCATCCCACAATCTGGTTCTTGATCAACCCAAAACTTTCCTTCCACCTGGTACGTCTTCCAGCAATTACCTTCTTCTCCATTATGGTCCAACCCTAGCGACGTATCGTACCGATATTATCCGATTTATCTTCTGGACGGTATCAAGGTGTTGGAGCAGATCGTATCATTATTAATTTTTTTTTATCCTAATGTCTCCGTCTTTCTCTCTCACGGGTTTCCAAGATATTTCTCATTAACTATCTTTCAAATATTCTTAGCTTCTCCCTTTCTTCTTTTTTCCTTTGTCATGCTCCATATTTCGGTGGCATCCAGTACCCCTGGGCCTACAATTACATTACATGAGCGTATTTTGGTGATTTAGTAGATAAGTTATTCGACTTGAATATATTTTCCAGGCTGGGATCACCATTGCCGTACCCTCCCTCATTTCGCTCTTTTGTGGAATGTGTCATGACCTCTGTCTTTTTCTTTTTTTAACATCGCGTCTTACTACTCTTTCGGTTTATACACTTATGTAATAGTTACGCTGATTGTTAGGTATGAGGAAGATTGAATTTAGAGGCAGTGTACCTGCATTTTCGCGGAAGGAGAGGGGAAAACAATTTAGGAAAAAACCACCCTCAATAAACCCGACCGGGATTAAACCACGACCTCCCCATCATAGGCAGTTTACTCTACTGCAAGAGTAGCGTCTTAAGCCCTTTGTTTCCTTGATGGGGGAAATAGTATCTACATACCGTACTCCGCTTTTTATTGTCAGCTCACTAAAAACTCTCCTTTATATATTTCAATTTTGTTTTTGTATTCTCGGTGAGTGCTCCTATCGTCTTTCTTAGTGTGTGTTTAGTTTTCATCTCGTTCATCACAGTGTATATGCTATGTTTATGAATGCTGTTTGCATTTGGAAAAGTATAGACTTAGTTATAATGGCCTTGTCATACTTTCAACACTTTCAACGAATTTATTTTATTTAAAAAAATATGATACGTACTGCTACTCCCAACTTTAAAATCAGACTGCTATTCTCCGATCTCCGTGTTAGCATACGGATTGATCTTTACTAAGACGATTAGTGATTAAATTTTGTAGGTAAAATTTGGTAGTGTGATACTTTTGTAATGATTACAATCTATTGTACTGCTCTTTTTATGTAAGGACACTCACTACAGATGATAGTTCCTATTATTCTGGCAACAGCTCTTCTATTCCATGCCCTGCTGATTAATCTGTACACCTTTACATTCAACCTTTCTCCGCCCTCTTTGATCATCTCTGCTATAGTTTGGTCCTCTCCCAATGCCTTGTAGTTCTTTAACCTATTTATTGTTTTCTTCACTTAGGGCCAGTTTCATAGTCAAGTTTAGTACGCCTCAAGTGCGGCGCTACACTAAGTACATGACGACACCTACCTAAACCAGAATGGAATGGGCCGTTCTCTCATAGGAAACTGGCCCATTCCATTCGAGTTTAGGTAGGTGTCGTCTTGTATTTAGTGTAGCGCCGCACTTGAGGCGTACTAAATTTGACTATGAAACTGGCCCTTACTGTGGATTCACACGTTCGCCGAAAAACTAGAACAGAAACGTGGTCACGTGACGCGCTCTAAGCCAATCACAAGATCTCCGCTTAATCGGCACAAGCTGTTCTACTGAAGTTCAACTATTCTCTACTTTGTCCGCTCTGCTCAAGATGTTAGGCACAGGAGAACCAATAAAATCTCAGAACCAACCATCTCAAATCTGTGCGCATGCGCATTGGACAACGCATGTGCTCTACAGCCAGAAACTAGCAGACAGCCCCGTTGGCCGTTGTGGGGAGATTTTAAATAACCCGTTAATGTGGAGCGTGTTTATCGATGTATTGGATTATGCTACGACATAGCGTTGTAATTTGTAAACAACCATCGGGACAATGATCTAAAATATATGTTTATCTACTAGAAAATAAAATCTGTTGATAGTTGTTTTACGTCAGCGTTGCAATCCATCATGGGTAACGTGATCAGATTTGTTCTGCCCTAAAGCGGGACATGTTTATACCAGGGGGTCTGGGGGATATAATCGGTATGGGAAACCTCTCCGGTGGGGCTGAGGAACCCCCTCTCCCCCCCAATTTTTTTAAAATTGTAAGCTTGAAAAGTCGTATTTTGAGGCCATCTTTGACCCCTGCAAATAAGACATAAGTTAAAAGTTTCGCATCTATCTGAGTTCGGACGTTGCTGTTTTGTGGTAATTTGTTTAAAACAAGTAGAAAGCAAAGCCTACGTAAGACTAAACATTTTTTTTGTGGGGTTGGGAGCTGTGATTTAAAACGTATGGAAAGTTAATTTAAAAATTTATTTTTTTAAATTATTTTGCCATTGTGGCTTAAACAAACCTCTAAAAAAACATACAAGCAAATAGAAAAGAAAGCACATTATTTATTTACTTAGTAAATTTTAGCATCTAAATTCTAAGTGTACATTTTTATGTTTCATACAGACTCAGTCACCGTACTCATGCTTTGCATTTGAACTTATTTGTTTTAACAGTGCTGGTGAGGACCGCAACATTGAATAAAAGTCCTGGCAACTTAAGTCAAAATTAATTTTTATCTCTAATATTGACCTTAAAACGCTCACCCTAGTTTGGGTCTTCTCCGATGTTCACACTTTTGTCATTGCAGAAAACACTCTCTCAACGGTTGCATTACTTCCTGCCAGTGCTAGTACATATTCTGCTATTTTACTGATGTGCTGATGATCTATGGAGCTTTTTCTCAAACGTTTAAGCATTTCAAGACACCGTTTATTATATTCTAATTTGTTCTCATTCCACACTGAAATGTGGCTCTCAATGTATTTATTTACACAAGTCATTTCATCAAAAAGTTATGTATCAGAAGACGCGTCGAAGTGGGTTTATTTAATAAATAAGGTAGTTTATGCCCAGTTGAGCATCAGACCATTCTGGAGTTTTTTCCAGAACTGCCCATTCAAATATTTCCAATTCCTCGAAATGTGTTGTCCACTGCTCTAAATATTGTAACGATTTCTCGTAAAATGTTACATTGTTCTTGGTAAAATCCTCTTTTTCAGGTCTTGAACAGTTGTTTGTCATTAAGTTGAGCAGTACATGAGGAATAAATCTAGTATTAATCTTATTTTGAAGGTTCTCCTTCATTGTTTTTATCTCTGCGGTGACCTCGATGGCAGAAACATTCTAACCTTCCACTTTTAAAACTGAGTTTTGGAAGGTAAATTCTTGTCTGTGTATGAAATATAACCACTTTATTGAGTGTTCGCCTTCAAGGAATGTCTTCAAAACCACGGGACATTTAGGTTGACTCAAAAAGTATACCTTAAGTGACAAATACAATTTTAAAATTCTTTCCAAGGCAGTCATTAGCGCTAGCCATCGTGTTTTGTTGTACCCCAACATTTTCTGGTACTCAATATCGATGGTGTCACAAATTTCTTTAAATGTTTCCACCCTTACTGTGTGAATATATAAGTGTGAATATATTTTCACAACCACGACTTCTACATCTACTGGCAAACAATCAGAAGCACTTATATAGCGTTGTGTATAATGTGTGAAGCACATCCAATACCCACAATATCTCTTTGCAAAAAAGTTTCAATTTGAGATAAACATTCTGTTCCTTTTCTTCATGCACCATCAAACATACAGTTTGTGTTATCCCTACTGAAAGAAATTATTTTGTCTGTTAGGTTATGCTTTTGCAACACATCCTTTAAATAACTGACAATAATTTCGGAAGTTTCCCCAGGCTGAGATTGTAAGTCCAATATTTTTACTTTCGCCCCATCAAACTTATCAAAATATCTCACCAACACGGGTAATATTTTTTGTGACCCATGGTTAGATTCGTCTGTCATTAAGGAAACATAATTTGCATTTTCCAACCCCCTTTTAAGTTGTGAAGCAGCCAATGGTGCAAATACTCGAGTTACAATGGCTTGCAATTTTGTTCTGGTACAATGAAACTTTGGTTCAAAGCACGTACTTATTAGTTTCAAAGCACAATCATTGGAACGAAAGCTGTGATTTTCTCGTACAGTGCGATAGGCCCAGACACCTTCGGCAGCATACACTTCGAGATCTTTCTTGGACGGCATATTACTTTTGAAAAACCAAAGAAATCGATATACTAGAACAAGCAGCCTGGTCTGAAGCTACGTGCCGATGAGATTTTAAATGTTTTTCCACATCACAGGAATCTCCGTGCGCAACACTAAACTCAGTACGACACCTTTTACAAATGACATCACTACTGTTCGCTTCACTTTTAAGGTTTATGAACGGATATTTATCCCATAAGTCAGCGGAGGAGAATTCGCGTCGGCTAGACTGGACTGAAAGGCACTGAGCGTCTAAACGAGTCATAACAAAGCCTTTATTAATTTACTTAGTTCACAGAATGGACTACCCTCCCAAAGCGGGACAATTGTGTGCCCCATGGAAAATCTTGGGGACAGTGGGACACATTTTCCCTAAAGGCCCAAACACAGACTCCTTATCCGTAGGTCCGTGGTCCGTACTCCGTGCTCCTGGCCCATAAGAAATTCTACTCGCGATTAAAGTCTCAGTATCCGTAATCACGTGATTGTTTCAACAAATGAGATAGTAAGAGACTTCGCCCAATCAAAAAATTCGAAAGAAAATAGTCTACAGCACAGAGCATGCGTCAAGCAGTAAGCTGATCAAAGAAACCAAAAACAACTTTGTTGAGAAAACTTCCAGTATTTATATTAAAATATAGGTTTAGAACAATCAAAAAAAAAATATTTATAACTTTATTTTAACTATAAAACTTAAAATAATAAGTGTTTGCAATAGCCTGAAAATGCTAAACAGATGTAGGCCTACTAATATTTTGGATGAAAAATCACTAGTATCCATAATTTATCAATTACAAAAAATTAAATGACTCTAGTAAATGGAGTATAAACCAAATAATAGGGGTGTTGAACCTACAAAAGCAAAGCCAATATTTGGTCCCGGGGTGTTTAGATTTTTAGAAAAATGTTTCTGAAAGAAATAGGTCCGCGTGTAGCCATATTTTCATTTTGTATATGTTTCCATAGCGACGGATTCTATCACTGATATTCTTTATTTATTTCAAGGCGCATGCGCATATTTATTCGGCTGTGATTGGTAGTCCGTATAAAGTTAAAGTTGGGCAACTTCTACGGAGTAAGGACTTACGGGTAAGGACTCTGTGGCCAGAGCAATCTGATATTGTAGCATCTATTTCTTACGAACCACGGACCTACGGATACGGAGTCTGTGTCAGGCCCTTAAGTGGGACTTCTGGTCACGTTAATCATAGGTCAACTTAAAGTGTGTGAATTGCTGCGCCTCTGAGGCAGATTCTGCTTTCTATTTCCGGCGAACGTGTGAATTGAGCTTTAACCTTCTGTTACTTATATATCTGATCCTGCAACACTAAAATAAGATTTAAAAGTACTAATAAAAAAACTCTTTCCATGAACATATTTTTATGTTGTTGATCGATTAATGGCGAAAACCGCACCTATATGCGATTTCTGGTTCGAGTGTAGGTATGTATATAATATCCTAACTAATCGGTCGTGATACAGGCTCTTAAATGTTTAAATATTTTTTATATGACTTTGAACACGTTTCAAGAGAGTTTAATTAATT
This sequence comes from Timema poppense, assembly GCA_902141375.1. NCBI lineage: Eukaryota > Metazoa > Arthropoda > Insecta > Phasmatodea > Timematidae > Timema > Timema poppense. The sequence continues at coordinate 82,440 of CABFOV010000543.1, forward strand.
CCTGTAATCATTATGATTAACATACTGAAGAGGTTTCATTGGTTACTTTTTACATTACAGGTGGAGGCCTGCAAGGAGGAGTAGGAAGTGGACCAGGATATGGTCCAGGAGGAATAATAGGTGGTCCCGGAGGAATAGTTAGTCCAGGAGGAGTAGGAGGTGGTCCAGGAGGAATAGTTGTTGGTCCAGGAGGAGTAGGAGGTGGTCCCGGAGGAATAGTTGGTCCAGGAGTAGGAGGTGCTCCCGGAGGAATAGTTGGTCCAGGATATGGTCCAGGAGTAGGAGGTGGAGCAGGATCTCGTCCAGGAGGAGTAGGAAGTGGTCCAGGAGGAATAGTTGGTCCAGGTTATGGTCCAGGAGGAAGTAGGTGTACCAGGATATGGTCCAGGTGGAGTAGGAGGTGTACCAGGCTATGGTCCAGGTGGAGTAGGAGGTGTACCAGGATATGGTCCAGGAGGAATAGGAGGTGGAGCAGGATCTCGTCCAGGAGGAGTAGGAGATCCAGGTTATGTTCCAGGAGGAGTAGGAGGTGGAGCAGGATCTCATCCAGGAGTAGGAGGTGCTCCAGGAGGAATAGTTGGTCCAGGTTATGGTCCAGAAGGAGTAGGTGTACCAGGATATGGTCCAGGAGGAATAGGTGTACCAGGATATGGTCCAGGAGGAATAGGAGGTGGAGCAGGATCTCGTCCAGGAGGAGTAGGAAGTGGTCCAGGAGGAATAGTTGGTCCAGGTTATGGTCCAGGAGGAAGTAGGTGTACCAGGATATGGTCCAGGTTATGGTCCAGGAGGAGTAGGAGGTGGTACTGGAGGAATTGGTGGTCTAGGTTATGGTCCAGGAGGAGTAGGAGGTGGAGCAGGATCTCGTCCAGGAGGAGTAGGAGGTCCAGGTTATGGTCCAGGAGAAGTAGGAGGTGGACCAGGCTATGGTCCGGGAGGAGTAGGAGGTGGTCCAGGTTATGGCCCGGGAGGAGTAGGAGGTGGACCAGGAGGAATAGTTGGTCCAGGCTATGGTCCCGGAGGAGTAGTAGGTGGTCCTGGAGGAATAGTTGGTCCAGGTTATGGTCCAGGAGGAGTAGGTGTACCAGGATATGGTCCAGGAGGAATAGGAGGTGGAGCAGGATCTCGTCCAGGAGGAGTAGGAGGTCCAGGTTATGGTCCAGGAGAAGTGGGAGGTGGACCAGGCTATGGTCCGGGAGGAGTAGGAGGTGGTCCAGGTTATGGCCCGGGAGGAGTAGGAGGGGGACCAGGAGGAATAGTTGGTCCAGGCTATGGTCCCGGAGGAGTAATAGGTGGACCAGGAGGAATAGTTGGTACAGGTTATGGTCCAGGTGGAGTAGGAGGTCATCCAGGAGGAGTAGGAGGTGGTCCAGGTTATGGTCCAGGAGTAGTAGGAGGTGGACCAGGAGGAATAGGAGGTGGTCCAGGAGGAATAGTTGGTCCAGGATATGGTCCAGGTGGAGTTAGTGGTGGTCCAGGATATGTTTCAGGAATAGGAGGAAGTCCAGGTGGAGTAGGAGGTGGTCCAGGTTATGGTCCAGGTGGAGTAGGAAGTGGTCCAGGCTATGGTCCGGGAGGAGTAGGAGGTGGACCAGGAGGAATAGTTGGTCCAGGCTATGGTCCCGGAGGAGTAGGAGGTGGTCCTGGAGGAATAGTTGGTCCAGG
>CABFOV010000543.1:84840-118886 GCA_902141375.1 Timema poppense
GGTTATGGTCGAGGAGGAGTAGGAGGTGGTCCAGGATACGGTTCAGGAGGAGTAGGAGGTGGTCCAGGCTATGGTCCAGGAGGAGTAGGAGGTGGACCAGGATACGGTTCAGGAGGAATAGGAGGTGGACCAGGCTATGGTCCAGGAGCAGTAGGAGGTGGTCCAGGTTATGGTCCAGGAGGAGTAGGAGGTGGTCCAGGTTATGGTCCAGGAGTAGGTGGATCAGGCTATGGTCCGGGAGGAGTGGGAGGTGGACCAGGTTATGGTCCAGGAGTAGGAGGTGCTCCCGGAGGAATAGTTGGTCCAGGTTATGGTCCTGGAGGAGTAGGAAGTGGTCCCGGAGGAATAGTTGGTCCAGGTTATGGTCCTGGAGGAGTAGGAGGTAGTCCCGGAGGAATAGTTGGTCCAGGTTATGGCCCAGGTGGAGTAGGAAGTGGCCCAGGCTATGGTCCAGGAGGAGTAGGAGGTGGTCCTGGAGGAATAGTTGGTCCAGGATATGGTCCAGGAGGTTTAGGTGCTGGTCCTGGAGGAATAGTTGGTCCAGGATATGGTCCAGGAGGTTTAGGTGGTGGTCCTGGAGGAATAGTTGGTCCAGGTTATGGTCCAGGAGGAGTAGGAGGTGGTCCTGGAGGAATAGTTGGTCCAGGTTATGGTCCCGGGGGAATAGTTGGTCCAGGATATGGTCCTGGAGGAGTAGGAGGTGGTCCTGGAGGAATAGTTGGTCCAGGTTATGGTCCTGGAGGAGTAGGAAGTGGCCCAGGCTATGGTTCAGGAGTAGGTGGTGGTCCAGGCTATGGTCCAGGAGTAGGAGGTGGCCCAGGCTATGGTCCAGGAGGAGTTGGAGGTGGTTCAGGCTATGGTCCAGGAGGAGTAGGAAGTGGCCCAGGCTATGGTTCAGGAGTAGGTGGTGGTCCAGGCTATGGTCCAGGAGGAGTAGGAGGTGGCCCAGGCTATGGTCCAGGAGTAGGTGGTGGTCCAGGCTATGGTCCAGGAGTAGGTGGTGGTCCAGGCTATGGTCCAGGAGGAGTAGGAGGGGGTCCTGGCTATATTCCAGGGGTAGGTGTAGCTTATACACCTGGACAGCAAGTCCCAGGACAGTTAAGTGTAGGTGGGGCAGGGGCGAGGGAAGGTGACTCACAGGCACAAACCACCGTACAACAAACATCTAATGGAACAAGAGCAGTAGCTTCATCTCAAGGTAAAGTAGGAGAGGGTTCGGCCCAAGCCCAGGTTAGCGGTATATACACAGGATCTGGGTCCTTCTCTGCACAAGCACAGACAGCAGATAGAGATCGTTCAGCCCAGAGCCAAGTGGTCGGAAACAAAGAAGGAGCAACTAGCACTGCCCAGGGGCAAGCAGGCACAGGGAAAACTCAATCACAAGTCCAAGTTGGTTCAGATAATGGCGCGACTCAAGCCGAGGCTCAAAGTGATGGCTGGAATCATGGTACTAACACACAAGTACAGGCCGGTTCCCAGGGTGGGTTGGCCGACGCGCAAGCCAAGGGCCCTGGAAGCACCTCTAGCCAGGCACAGGTAGGTTTCACACCGTATAAAAAAAACGGAAACGATGACCAAAAATCACCTTTCTACGGCGGTGGAACAGCAGGCGCTCAAAGTGGTTCGTACTCCGGACAGTCGCAAACACAAGTTCAAGGATCCTTCAAGCATGGCATATCTTACACAGGGGCTGCACAAGCTGGTACAGGCAACCAAAATGGATACTCGCAGGGACAATCAGAAAAACCCGGGGATATTAAAAAACCCTTTGTATCAATCAATGGCTTTTCTGGGGTTTCACGCAATAGCAGGACGACAAGTGGCAATGCATTCCAAGATTTTAACACTGTAAATTTTAATGAGCAACAACCTACTGGGAGTCAATCTGGTAATATAGATTCTGGTGTATCAAAATCAAACGACCAACTTAACAGTGATATTGGCAATTCAATTACCTCTGGCGATATCGGCACACAAACCAATGATGGAGAAAATGAAAGAAACACAGAGCAAAAAGAAACTTCGCAGGACAGCTACACGTCTCTAACAAGTTCAAATGTAAACTCACAACATTCTCTACAGCAATCAGGCTATGCAGATGGGACAAATCAATTTTCAGAAAACCAACAAAGAGAGCATTCTTCTAATGTAGGATCTGGTTATGAGACCAGACCTTCTGAAAGTCAGCCTGGAACTCATTCAGCGGGAAGTGAAACTCACCCAAATCCATATGGATCTAGTAGTATCCCAGAAGCTACTCCATCTCCCCCAGAAGAATATGATCAATATGGAGGCGAATCTGATGAGTATGAAGACGAAGAAGATGACACCGTAGGACTTAAGACTGGAGATCAACGCGCATATTCTGGTGGTAATGGGAACAATGAATACAGAAGCACTGATCAAAAAGGTATCTCCACCATCCATGGCTCGTTGTCTTATAATGGCGACAGTAAATCAGTAACAGCGAGTAATTCAAAAGGTGCTACACAAAGTCAAACCACACATTTAGGTTCATTAGGTGATTACGGTGCCCACGTTATTCAAGACTCTGACAGTGGTCACCAGATCAATCCAGGAGATATCCTGCAACCAGGACAGAAAATCCCTGGCTACACTATTCCGTCGGGTGTCCGAGGGCGTGTTGTTTCTGTGGCAGGGAGTCCAGCACACACATCAGCCGGAGCTCCAAGCGGTGGTCAAGCTCAGACACAGTCAGTAGTCATCACTCCTGGATCAGGCAATGTCACCTACTCGAATCCTCGTTCAGGGTACAGAACCCAGTTTTCAAGGAAACCAACAGATACTAGTCTTAGAAGTGGAGGGTCACCAATGTATGTTGTCAGGCGTAACGGTGGACAAAGTAATCATGGAAGCAGGCTTTACAGAAACGGGGCCAGAGTGAGAAGCGGACAAACACCTTTGGCAGACGAATATGACACCCAAACGCCAGATAGTTTTGTCACCGTGACCAAAAGTGTGACGGGGCAACTTGATGGCAATAAAGTGCCATCAAACAACCACGAAGGAAGGAATTTTACGCACACTTATTACACAAAGTCTTCGACGTGTGGGTACTTCACCTTTTCATGTAACATAGTTTTCGGATCTAATGGAAGGACAAAAATTTGTAAACCAAATCCACCAACTAATGCTGACGGAAGTCCTTGTTGTTGCTAATAGTAGTTAGATTTTTTTTAAAAAGACTGTATCTACCTTTTCATCACTGCCACTTAAAACACTGAAGTTTAAGATGTTAAAAAGATTCAGTAATCCCTTAACCATACTTTCAAATAACTTAATTGTTTTAACTTAAGGCAAGTATTATATATGTTAGTAAGCTCTTGATTAAGCTTTTCTATAAATTTATGACAAAGCTCTCCTTCTTTATTATTTTTTATGTTAGACATTTAAAACTATTTAAAGAATCTATCCTATCAAAGAATAGTTTGCATATGTGATGTTTAGTAAAATTATTTTATGTTTTATACTGTAACATACTTTTTAATTTTACTGTGTAAAATTTTTATTTTTCCACTGAAGATCTTGACCGAAAATAAATTTTTAAAAAAACCACTATGGTGTTGTTTTTTTCCATGAGATACTGATACGCTTAATCAATTAATATGTATAATTAGTTTAAATTTTAATATATGCCATGAGGATCACCTTTTATATACCCTACTCCCGTCAGTATACCTGGTGCGATGAGAGTTAATGTGCCCCATATGGCCATTGGTTTTTAATAAAGGATTATTAAAGTGAAGAAAACGATAGTTGCAGAAGGGTTAGATCTTAGTGGCTGTCTAAAAGTATGTTAGTTGTCTTGGAGGCGAGTACTAAAAATAGTTGACACATTAAGTAACTAATCCTAGGACGAAACTATAAAGATAATTAAAATGGCAACAGTTATTAGCTACATAGAGATTAACAAGCAGAGAGGGAAATGTCATTTGAATTGATACAACACAAGTTGATGGGCAAAAATACTCAGCATGGCAAAGAATCCTGCGATGGTCATGGTGAAAATAGGGCTCATTGATAGATTAGAATCCAAACTCATTGATTTACCAAATCAAAACCTAGCATTTAGGAATGAACCCGCTTCGGTAGTCAAATGGCCTATGGCAGGCATTTCCAAACCACGGCCCATTCTGTGCTGCTTCCAGCTCAAATTGAAATACTTCAAATTGCAGAAATAAACAGCCAATTAGACCATTTGTAGCTAACGTTAATACTCGCTAATTTACATGTAGTTTCCAGAATCCTAAGTATAGTTTTATTTGTGTAATGTATGTTTGGAAGGATGGGTATGGGTGCATGTGTATGTATTTTTTGGACACTATTATTAGGTGTTCTGTCTTACGAAAGGTCCATTCCTTTTGTCAGTGAACTTTGACCCACAAAGCACCCTGTCCTTTGACTCCTCCTTCTGCCCCCGTAATTTTCTTATTTCCTTCAAAACATCAAATATTTGAATCCTCCTCCTTCTTGAGCTTCTCTTTCCCTCAGCCTTGCCTTCTATGACCACGCGCAGAAGACAGTTCCTCTTAAGAATGTGTCCGATCCAGTTCGCTTTGCACCGAAGAATCACATGGCTCTCTTCTCACCAATAATCAATTTCTTCCTCAACTCCAAACTCAACTTGCTGTTCAATAGTAAGATCTTCTTGTTGAAAGCTTCCTTGGCTATGGCGATTCTCGACCTAATTTCCTTGTGCAGAAGGCATACTTTATCAGCAGACTTCCCAGGTACTTGAACTGCTCGGTGCTTTCCAACGTTTGGTCTCCAAAGTTTATTTTTCTCAGCTCTTCGTTTTTTTTTTAAATGCCCATCACTTTTGAATTCTCATTGTTAATCTCCATGCCATCCATATCTTCTACCTGTTCTCACTAGATGGTCCATATGGTCCATTATTTCCTTCAACTCTTCTTTATTTTTGGCAATCTGCATATTTTGTGTTGATGACGCGTCCTCCTATCCTGAAATTACCACGTCCCTTTAAGGCTTCCCTGGCCAGCCACTTTCCATACAAGTTGAAAAAACTGAGTGACAAACAGCATACATGCCTCACTCCTATTTCTATCTCTACGCTGTTGGTCTCTCCATCATCTAGCCTCCAGTTCCTTCAGCAGGTCAGCGGGTGTGTTGTCATTTTCAGCGGCTTTCCTTCTCCCCACTCCATCTTTAACATGCCGGATCCTTTTTAGTCTTCCTCTACCTAATTTTCTGCTTTAAACTCAAAGTTCCCTGGTCGTTTTTCCATGTATATTTCCCAAATTCTAAGAAATTATTTATGAGCCGTCACCATCTGCTAGTAAAAATTTGAGCAAATATTGACAGAGTGAGTAAGCAAGCAAGGCAAGCGTTACCAGCGCTAGTATCTGACCTTAGGGGCATTCTATTCCTATTGTTCACACACACACACCTTTGTTTTCATTCCCTCCCAGTTCCTTTGCTTTATGGCACACGAGACCATACCTTCCTTTTCTTCACCGATCAAAAATCTCATTGTCTTCTTAATATAGTATTTTCCCACATTGTTTCTCCTTAACTTATTGCTTAGCCTCATATATTCTTCTATGTTTAAGTTTTTCCATTTACTTCTTTCTTTCATTTTCTAAAAAATTTCTGTTGTTACTTAGGGCTTTCATGCAGTCCTCTTCACTTTACCAACAATGTCATTCAGATCCATAAAAAAATATCCTTAACCCTATCACACTTACCTTCAGCACTTATACTATCTTCTTTTACCTCACTTAACTTCTGTTCTATTGAATTTCTCACAATGTTCCTATCACTTCCCATATTGGTTTCCTCTTGCTCTTCTTCCTGATCCTCCTTAGCCTTGTTTCAATGCACGCTACTAGCAGGTTGTGGTCCGAATCGATGTCGGCTCCTGGCAATATCTTCACATCCCTCACTGTATTCCTGAACCGCTGTTTGATAAGGATGTTGTCTAGTTGGTAACTGCTGATATCTCCCGTGCTCTTCCATGTTTGTAGTTTTGGCTTCCATTTCTTGAACGAGATATTTGCCAATTTCATCATTGTTTTCTTCTACCTCAACATCGTGGTCATTTATTGGCATATACACTTGTACTATCAAAATAACCACTGATTCTTAGTTTAGTTTTACAAACATTACTCTATCAAACATGCCACTTAAGTAACAATTTTTACTTAATTTTTCATCACTATGGCCACTCTTCTTTCTGCAATCTTTGTCTCTGAATAGAATTATTATTATTATTATTTAGCACCGCATCTTACTAACCGTTCGGGTTATACGCTTTAAGTACTAATTACGCTAATGGATTAGGTAATGGGAAGTGAACCCGCATTGGCATGGAGGGAGAGTGGAAAACCATTTAGGAAAAAACCACACCCAGTTCACCCGACAGAGATTCGAACATCAATCTCCCCGTCCTCAGCAGTCGAGCTCAACACGACTAGCGCGTTAGCCAATTACGCCAACAAGGCGGGTCTCTGAATATAAATTTGTGTAATTTCTAGACACTATTTCACTTTAATCTTTCCAAGGGATATAAGGTGGTTTTTTTAGCATCGCGTCTATCAGTTTGGTTTATACGCTTATGTACTAATTAGGCTAATGGTTTTCAGGAATTATAAAGGTTATATTCATAGTAAGTGTACCCACATTTGCATAGAGGGAAAGTAATTTTTTATTTTTTTTTAAATCATCCTCAGTACAACCAATAGAAATTCGAACCTCAATCTCCCTTTAATCAGCGGTCTAGACTACTGTGAGAATGACGTGTTAGACCATACAGCCAATGAAAAGTATTAGGTATTATTAATCTCATGTATGGCCCTCAAGCCAATTCCACTAGAACTTATGCAAGCCTCATTCAGGACATGCCTGGTCTAAGGCGTCACCCTCACAATAGCCTGGAATGCTGATGAAAGCGAGCTTGGGGTTCATATCCCGGTCAGATCTACTGAGGGTGATCTTAAATGATTTTCCCATCTCCCTTCACAAAACCTTCCCCATCCCTAAACACATTAGCGTTAATTAATAATTAAGTGTATAGCCTGAACAAATAGTGAAATGTGGTGCTAACAAATAATTAGGAATGTGCACTGCAATTTTTATCAGGAATGTGCAAAAAAAAAACTATCGTGGGTGTAGTAATTAAATCTATTATCTATATTTACACATGCTTTGAATAGTAGACAATTAAACGAGTTACTCTTTTTGCCTCTTTATAATGGCTTGTACCAGCCTAAGGTGAGATGACTTACTCAAGGTGCATTCTTCCTTCGATTATTTTAAATTTGATAGAAATGATGCACAGATTCATGACTTCAAGGGACAGAACTTCAAGACGTACATTGGATTATGAAGTTTGCCTATTTAAAATCTATTTTTTATTATGTTATAGTAACTGTTTGGGTTAGAAGCAAGTTAACTATACTAAGGTATTGGAAAAATGAGTTATAATTTAAAATGTGCCCACATTTATGTGAAGGAAAAGTGGGAAACCACTTAGAAAAAAACAGCAGTGCACCTAAACGGAATTCAAATTCCATCCTCCTCGTTCACAGGCAAACCAGGCTAGATGAACTTGACAATGATTCCATGTGCCCATTGGTGCAGGTACAATAATAATAATAATAATAATAATAATAATAATAATAATAAAATGAATAAGTCACATAACAGTTAATATTTTATTAGTCAGTCTTCACATGTTGTGAATCACCAATAACTACAATTATTTTTGGAAACGCATCTTTAAAATACTGAAGAATTACACATTGTATCTATATACTTACACAATAGTTTTTTTTAGATAAGATAAAATAAATAATATTTCCATTTGAAAGAGTACTTCTCATTTGATATGAACTAATTATAATCTTAGTGCATAGGTTAAAATAAATTTTGATCAATATCAATTTTGAAATACACATAATTAAAATTGTGTGTAGAATTAATATTTTTCTAATGTAATTAATTTGATTAAGACCAATAATATGTAAACTCAAATTAGCAAATACGCCAAATTTTTTTTCTTCTTCTCAACCAATAAAGTCTTTATCATCTTTAATGATGTTTATCAAAAATGATTTATTTGTAATAAAGGTCCAATTTAAACCAATGTTTTCTAAAATGGTTGGTTCTGGTAATTTATTTATAAGCCAAATCTGTGTGTTACATATTATTAAAACAAATATAGATTTGTATTTTAAAGATGGGTCGAGTACATCTTTACTCAAATTTGAATATTCTTTCGCCAATAAATATTGAAATAGAATTTGAATCTTCAAAATCATGATAAGCACAAAATGTTAATTTTTTGAGAAAAATTTTAATTGTTTAATAAGGAACGTTTAAGAATATTTATACATAAAATTCCATTTTTAGTGAGATTAAGTTGTACAAGATATATTAAATTAACGTGAAAGACATAAATGTTTAATATAAAATAAAATATATGCACAGTATTTGAATGAGTTTGATAATATTCATTACAAGCTATAGTACACTATAATTAGGAATGTCTTGAGGTTATAACAAACATCTAAAAAATTCAGTAACATATTAAAAGTGTAGACGTTCGAGTCAAATTAAACTTTAAACTATGTTTTTAAAAACAAAGGATGATGTACGTGATCATGCAATTTCATATGTCTATATTAATTTGAAAAATTGACACAACAAGATATTAAATTTTGAAAAAATATAAAAATTCAATTCCTTTCTTATCTGTATTTCCCTGTTCCTTGGTTATTGCTGTTATGTTTCTTATACGACATGTTTCGATGCTACGACGGCATCATCCTCAAGTCTGATGAAAATAAGAAGAAACTCACCAAATGAAATCAAGGTTAAAACACAATGTGTTAGACAATGTGGTATAACGTGCAAAATTGGTGAAGGTTAATAAATTATAATATCGAGAAATAATAATTATGAAATAACATATTTACCTGATATTAAAACAATGTAATTGAGTATTCCATATTGTGTGATTAGGGGGGTTAAGGGAGAGATTGGCTGCTAATGTAGTCGAAACGGTTATTTGTTTCTTTCTTTAGTATGTAAGAGGATGAGGGAAAGAGGGATTAGTGTAGAGACTGAGAATAGATAGGTCGGCAAGTGAGGCAAACATCTCTACTGCATGGTCAGTTAGAAGGTCAACTAATTGTGTGGCAATCAATATAGACCAGAGGGGGAGTAATTTAGGGGTGGTCAAAATAGAACTATCAGTAGTCCAAATAATATCAGGAGTCTCAAAATGCTTAATCCAACATTTCATTCAATGTAAAAAGGCTGAATATTTTTTCCAGTATCCGATTCAAAATTCCAGTATATTCCAGAAATTCCTGTGTCAAAAATAAAAACAAGTATAGTTCCAGTATTTCCAGTATTGGTAGACACCCTGCAGTCACTACTATAAACAGAATGAATTACCGGCATAAAATGACAACATAACCATTCACTGTGCATGTCATGCAAAAAAAAAACTCTGGAAGAAAGAGACAAGCGCTTAAAATAGTGAACATATATATAAATATTGTAGCGAGCGAGACCATGCTCGAGCCAGCCCTGAACAGTCACCAGGCTTGGGCCACCCCCATAGCAAGGGGGTGGGGGACATTCCAACGGGCTGAGTGTAGGGCTAAACCAGACAGGTGTGACAAGAGAGAGTCGAGCAACGGGGCTGAGAGTGTCTACACTAGAGTGCGTGTTTTCACATTGTAATGGACGTGTGCGACGGACTCAAGACTTGTGTGTTTAATAGATGTATTAATAAGTAATCATTCTTTGTAATGTTGTAGTTTAGAAATAAGAGTAGAAATAAGAACCGTAACAATATAAACCGCTGAAAGCGGGGGCTCTACCATATTTAATGTATTTTTGAATATTAAATCTGAAAGATTTGAAGTATTTTATGAAGATTTGATGTATTTTATTTTAAATAAAGCTTGTTTTTAAGATTTTAATTAGTTGAAAAATGACACCTGGACACAAGAAATGAACTTTGGACTCTTGGTTTAGCACACCAATACTTTAACACTGACACACACTCTCTTAAATTATGAGTGAAGAAAACAAGATGAGTCATTGATAGCTCAGTGCACTAAGTAGAGAGTCCCAGGTTCAATTGCTGTCTCCATGTGTCATTTTTCAACTAATTGTTTTATATATATCAAATGAGAAACCTGCTTTTACAATACATGAACAAAATAAAATACTCTATACATATTTAACTTAACTCATATTTGTGTAAAGAGAAACCAGCCATACATTCTACATGCAAATATATTCTCCACAGAGTGATGTTACATGAAACTCGGTGATAAAAGTCGTGAACAACTTAGCTCTTCTTTTCTAATCACCGATAATAAAACTGTTTGATTGAATTTTTACTGAAATATTATTAATTTTTAAATTATCCTGTAGATAATAATTGTAGGAGCTGAAACTAATATAAAACCCTTTTATTGGGGTATTTTATTTGTTTTCGTCTATTTTTTAAGTGCAACATTAATCATAGTCAAGAACACTAAGAAGAGTTTCAGTCCACCTTAATCAGGAGGTCCCAGCTGCTTTCAAAATAAGCCTATGCGATGCTTGTAGACACAGAAAATAAAAACATAAGTTTATATTATAGACGTGTAGATAAAGAGAAGGTTGGTGTTCTTACTAGAGACTATTAGACATACCCAATACCTGGCGCGTTGCCTAGGGTAGTTAAGGAATGAAATGCGTGACTACCCCTGGCAACGCTTTTATTTGCTTCAGACAGAAAAAAAAATCTTCATTTTATTTATTTCGGCCCAGTTTTTAATAAAATTTAAAAAATGTAGTAAAAGATTTAAAATTTCAGAGCTCTGAGTGCGGTAAAAATCATGCAACGCTCTAATCCTCAATCCTTTGAATCCTTTGATATTCAAGAGACTTGAGATTCATAAAAATCTCAATCAATTATCTAAATACAATCATAAAATCCTTGACTTGACATAACCATTTTAAGCAATTATTAAAAGGAATTATATAAAATTGTGTAGTTGGTAGAGAAACAAAATCACAAAAAAAAGGGCCAAAATTGTATTAATATATTTAATTTAGTGAAAAAAAGTGTTGGCTTTGCTATTTTTGACAAAATATGTATGAAAAATAAAATAGAATTTGTCAGTGGTCTCTTTTAACTAAAATTGAAAATTTTTAAGAATTAGAGGATTCAAATTCGGATTCGAGATGCGAAAGAAAAAATAATATTCGGATTCAAGAAATATAGAATTCAGCCCATCTGTATTTCTTATAAATTAGATAAACCTTAAGATATTTATAAAATGTTATGATTATATCCTCACAAATGTATCACCTACCTCAATGTTTCCCGAACTTTCACAAGTCGGAGCTAAGGCCTGAGCAACGTAGCCCTTCTAGCTCTTAAAAAAATATTCCAGCATGTAAAGTAAGATAGGAACTTGAAATTTTAACAAGGTTTTTAAAATCCTATGAAATCACTTCAAAATCTGCATCAATTTGTTCATCAGACCTACTAAAATAAGAACAGTAATATTAGGACTGATAAAATTCAATGGTTCTTTGTAGCTCCTGAAATTATTTTCATACTCTTGGGGGTACACCTTGCACAGTTTGAGAAACACTTTCCTAGCTAATTTTCTTACCCCAGTTATGTTTATAGAGTACAATCTTTATACATAACAGAATGCGCATGTGTTATACAAACAAGAATAATGTAAAAATAAGAGCATCAACAAGAACGAGATAATCTAAATAGTATTTTCTAAAAATTAAAATTCCAAAAAGTTTTTATATCCAAATCAACATTATTTAAATAAACTGCAACACAATGCACTTTGTAAATTGACACAAATATGTTACATTAATTACATGTGACAGTAATGATAGCTGAGATATGACTGGAAAAACTAATTTCAAACTAGCTTGATAGTTTTAAATAGGGTGTAGACATTATCTATACTAATACAATAAAGTGTTTTTTGTCTGTCATGAGCATTGCATGATATCTCTCACACAAAGAGGGGTGAAATTTCAAAATTAGTAACCCCTTTGCACAAACATGTTCACCTTGAAGCTGGAATTTTATTTTTTTATTAGATTTTTTTAAAATTTATTAAAAATTGGGTCGGAAGAAATAAAATGAAGATTAGTTTTCCAATTCCGTTTGAATCAAAGAAAAGCATTGGCCGGCTATTTATTCTATTATCTGATAATCGAAAAAATGGAAAACCGGATATCTATTTAATAACTCATAAAGCATATCCTTAATTTGTATCTCTGAACATTACATATTTGAAATGGGGTACTACATTCATAAATATGATCACAAGTGAAATATGTACAAAACTTTATGTTTTACAGCCAAATAATTAACCAAAGTATTGATTACCCTGACAAGAAATTTTAGAAATACTTAATAAACCTAAATAAATCTGACTCTGTTGATTAGATCACAAGATAAATGTACATAAATACAGTGATATACTTTTAAACAGGCCGATTTGAGTCAAACTATATTTACTAAGACTATTTCATAATGGTAAGATTAGGCCTTAAATCAATATGATAGGCCATAATTCGATTACTAAAATGAATGACATGTATGACAACAATAAACAATGTCTATATATTTATTTAATTTATACTAGTGTGCAAAAATATTTATTGTATCGAATGCTCTGGCAGAATTTAGAGCCTTTTATTGAAGTGCGGAAAATATGAACATGCTTTTTCTTATAATAGTTATTTGGAATAGAGTCCAGATCTAAATCATAGCTCAAAGTAGGAAATACGGCCAGCACACTTAGATGAGTGATGCTGGAGTGTTTTTAGATAAAAACACTGATACACAAAGTCAATTTAGTTACTGCTCTTTTTAACTACCATAGTGGGGGATTCACACGAGTGAGATGTAAAAATCATCCAGTCCAGAGTTTCGAATGCGTAGCACAACATAACATAGCTGGTTCATTTAAATACCTGGTTAGAGGTTTTAAAACATAGTATAGGGTAGCTTCAAGTATTCCAGTCTCACTCAAGTAAGTGTGCTGGCTATCCCTCCTCCAATGATTAATCAGAGTGGCCACAAAATCTCAAAGGGGGGGAAAAGTCCCCAACTTTTTCCCTGATCTGAAAATCCCAATTTCTCCACCTAAAACCCATACCATAATTTTATGTTCAAACAATCTAAACACTCAACTTGTTATAATGTTTATAAAATAAACTCTAAAATAAATAGACTTTAGCATGCAAGAAGAACATTTGTTTCTCCTATTCAGACAAAAGCCAAATATACCCTTTTCCCTAATCAATTACAGCATTTTCTGATATTTCTCTAATTTTCCTGACAGTTTTAAACCCCCTGAAGTTACAGGCTTACCCCGCTATTATGACCTTTTATGTTCCGGATCATTGACCTATAGCAAATTTAGGTGCAAAGCTAATAAATTTTTTCTTTCGCTTGCACTTGTATATTTCATGTTTTATTGACAACAATAAAATAAAATAATATTTAAAAACTGTTTATAATTCACTAAGACACAGGGTGTAACATAGAGATGCAGTGCGTATCGAGTTTGTAAACAAACTGAGTCCAAAAGAATGCCAGTAGCATTGTGTTGCTGAAACGACGGATACTTGGGGTATGGTCATAAATTTAAAACCGTTGTATGAGCGGAGCTTCGAAAAGCGACTCATCACAAAGTGGGGTAAGTCTATTTTTCCCCCGAGGGTGGCCACCTTGTTTAAAAGATTCCGATAAAAATCAATCGTTAAAAACTGCATTATATATAATTGATACTATCTAATCATTCTAACACACTAACTTATATCCAAACATTTACCTAACCATTACTACCAGACCTGTTTAGTCTCAAGAAACTCTGCTTCAGTTCCCTAAATAACAATAGCTCATGTTAGAAAAAGTATATTTTATTTTACAGTCTATAATCAACACATGTACCACCATGTTCAAATTAAACCTAAACCTTATGAGTGTATGTGACAGGAACAAACTAGTTGGAAAGTTATCTGCTGTATTAATAGCAGGAGTAGGTCAGCATATCCTTTATAGTAGTGTTTCACAAGTTTTAGATCTGTGGCCCTCTTATTCTATCTGGAAAAATTGCACACGCACGCACACACGCACACACACACACACACCACATTCTTTAATTCCTTCCATCCAAGCCATTATTTGAATACCTCACAATTTAAACGGGCTAGGGAACAGAGAACTGAAGAAGGTTGAAGAATTTTGATTGCAAATTCATTAGGTATGAATAGTTTGGTTATGTTAATCACAAAAATAATTAATATTAATATGTTTAATCGCAAATATAAGCGATTAAATTAAGACAATTTAAAAAAATCAGTTCACATTGAATTACTATTCCAAAACAGAATGAAAGAAACAAGATGGTGGTGATGAAATGCAACCACAAAGTGAAGCAACATACAAAATTTGAAAATGTGGTTATAATTTAATCTAGCCGAAGCTCAAGGTATTGCTGTATCTACAGTCCAATTTTAATAGGAAAGGCTTTTTATAAAATATAAACATAATTTTTACAGTCAACATTTCACTCTTTTATTAGTGTTATTCTATATATATTGACAATATCTAACCAAAATGACAGCTTCAGACCATATGACTTTACGTATGACATGAAATTAGATCAAGTAACTGTTATTATCTGTAAGATAAGCTTCTTTCTATTATAATTGGACTGCACCTTTACAGCCTTTTACACATTCTGAAGCTAAAGTTTACCAAAATTATCTAGAAAAAACATGACAATGTTTAAGTACAGATAAGTAACAATCATTCAAGAATAAACGGACGAGCAAATCATTCAAAATTGTAGCCCATCAACATGATTACACTTGCAGCTACAGAATATTTTGCTCTTAATATCAAATTCCTGCTATTATCTGATTTTATTCAAAATGTCGCACTCTTCCCTAGCCAAGAAGTTGCACTTTACACACCCCTACTTTAGAGTTTAGAACATTCATAATTAACCAAATTCAATGTAGAGCTTTTAAACACTTGTATGTAGATAAGATTCAGAGGTCAGCCAAGCCTCCATTCCATCTGTACTGCTTGTTATTCATATATCACAAGATTAGATTCTAAAGCATGACTTTTTATCAGTTACTGAAACCCTTCCTGAGGGTGACTTAATTTCTGTATTGCAATATTTCAATCCTGTAAATGCATTACAAATCACTGATGACTGATGATGTCATGTGTACTGCAATGCACTTCACAAGTAGACAACTAAGGACATTGTACACACTAGAGAGGTTAGTCAACTCCTGGGACTAATCTACAAATACAGACCTTAGAGCAAAAGCACATTTGTTTTCACAAAGGCTGTTTGGATGCTATTAACAAAGGAAAAATGGCTATTTTAAATTAATCATTGAAAACAGGATAGAAGGGCAATGACTACATACTTACCAGAAAACTGTAGGCCTCAAGGAGATTGATGTATTTACAAATTTTCATAATTATGTGTTTTGTTGTGTTTACAATTGTGAGATTTGAGGCAGGCCTTGCCCTTTTATCCTCTTTTCAAAGTTGAATTTAGATGCTACCTAATAGAAATTAGTGTATAATACTTTATTGCCTACTTTTGTAATACAATAGCTCATATAGTTCGGTTAACCCATGTAGAATGTATTTGTTACCTATTAATTGAAAAATAGATTAATCCCATTTTCCTGTTAACA
The DNA here is from genome assembly GCA_902141375.1 of Timema poppense. NCBI lineage: Eukaryota > Metazoa > Arthropoda > Insecta > Phasmatodea > Timematidae > Timema > Timema poppense. The sequence continues at coordinate 100,603 of CABFOV010000543.1, forward strand.
AGCATAGTTTTATTTTATATATTAAAAAAGAAAGCGACTTCTTTCCACATGTTTGAGAAATTTGTTAGCTATATGTTCATGTTATTTTACTTCGAGTTGTGTACCAAAATAACCAATTTTTTTCAGTTGTAGGGTTGCCAATATATTTGTTGGCAGTAATGGACGGTGTTTTTGCTATCACTTCACAGCTCAGTCATTTGCAAAAAAAAACAATATGAAAATGTACTTTTTTCTTTTCCCATCAATTCGGGTTATATGCATTTATGACAATTACTCTAATGGACTAGGGATGAGGAAGGAAGCATTTAGAGATAATCTTCCCACATTTGCGTGGAAGGAAAATGGGAACACATTAAGGAAAAACCACCCTCAATAAGCCCGGCAGGGATTCAAACCTGGATTTCTCAGTAATCGGGAGGGCAGTCCAACACAAGAGTGACGCCTTAGATCACTAGGCCACTGAAGTGGGTTACTCCTTTGTTGAATTTTTAAATCAGTTTGCCTCTATTTTAACTGAAATATTCAACCTTAACATCTTTGTTTATTATCACATTATAATTTTAAAAATACATAATATGATGTAAAGAAATGAATTGCCATTCACTAAAGGAGCCTAGAAAAACTCTTTGTTTACCATAGTTAAAAATAAGAATAAGTTAAGAAAATTGAAAAATGACACCTGGACATGAGAATCGAACCCGGGACCTTTGGCTTAATACGCCAATGCTCTTAACACTGTGCTATCCAGGATTCGTCCAGTGCCCAGGGTCATTCTTCACTCATATTTTAAAGCAGAGTCTATGATGGACATGTGGAAATCTGACCAGGTTCGATTCCCGTATCCAGGTGTAATTTTTCAATTTTCAGAATATGATAACTAGATGGAGAATTCCTCACTAAAAAACATAAATAATAGCTTCGGCTATTTGATTCCTAAGAATAAGTTAGGTCAAACTTTTGCTTCTTTCACTGTAGTCGACCTTGGTGGGCTTGAGGTACAGTGCTCGCCTCAGGACCCAATGTTTGTGGGTTCAAACCCAGCTGGAGTCAATGAATTTTTCTTGAGTGATAAAAATTCGTAGCACAACTTCCTTTGTGGGGGAAATAAAGCTTTTGGTCTTTTGCCTTTTTTTAACCATTTGTGTTATATGCCTATGTACTAACTAAACTAATGGTTTAGGGATTAGGGGATGCCAGGGGATGCCTGAATGAACTATCATACAGCCTTTCCATGGAGGCTCTTTCTAAGATCCGATAAGATTAGGGGATGATGATGATAGTGAATATTATGAGGTTGAGTTAAGCTTAATTAACCAAATTCTGGTGTCCATGGGAATTATTTCCCTTTAAAGAAGCATAAACCAACCAACAAAAAAATATTTGAATTGTGATTTGGCTTCGAGAATATTTCATATATTCGATTCAAATTTGCTTCAAATAAAAAAGTGGACCTTACACATACCTGGTTTGTAATTTATATAACAAACCAGGATGGCAATAATTTATCATGAATTACATTAGGTATTTGAGCTGTCTATAATTTTTGGGGTGAGGCTTTGTAAATGTCTAAGAGAGGAATTATTCTGAAGTGAAGTCAAGGCTGGTAATTGTTTCAAAGCTAGGTTAAAGTTTAGTAAGAGTGTGTGTATGTGTATATATATATTATATATATTGTCACCTGAGAAAAAAAAAATATATATATATATATATATATATATGCATACACACACACACACACACACACTCTTACTAAACTAATATAAATATTAATAACGATACCTTCACAAGTATCCATTCAAAGTATTTCCCACAAGTGTTTAAACAGGGGTCAAACTTATATCAGAAAGGTTTCATACTTCACAATGTGCTTATTCTTTTTCAAAGACCATTAGCTGCAAAGTGAAAACAATTTTAGTTATAAAAAATATTATTCTCTAGTTAAATGATTTTTATAATTGAAATATCTGTATTACCTGAAATCTTGGTATAAAATAATGTATGCTTATTTCATTTCTATTAAAAAAATATGTTAATAATTTTAAAGTTTCAGTGTATACATATTACATACAGTAATAACTAAAAATACTCTACACTTAGTAATACTTAGTAATTCAAACACAATAAATACATCCAAAACATTAAAATATAACTATTAAGTAGTAAATAAATAAAATATCATAAAAAATTATGTAAAGTCATAAAAAAATTAAAATAGGCAAGTTTGAACATATAAATATTCATATTACTAAATAATACAGCATAATCGCAAAAATTAAAAAATTAAATATCTGCCCTCTACTAAGCTCCACCTTTGTTCTTTGGAAATAATTTAACTGGCTATTTTTGTATCTATTTGTAAATCTGAACCACCCCTATGACACTCGACTCAAAACCCTAAATAAAAGTTGATCAGACTTTGGAGCCTTTTAGTTGCACTCTTTGCCGCTATGTGTGTAAGTGTTGTGATTGTTGCAGATAGTTGTGATGTTTTATAACAACAGCTGTTCAGGTTTATAATATTTTATCTCTGTACAATGGATTTACTTGTCAAAAATAAACATAAGTTTCCAGAATGTTTAAAACTAACGTATCAATGCTTATACACACTCAGATTTAAAGAGAAGTGATTGTGAAAAAAAAAGAAAAAAAATACTAGAAATATTTATAGTTAAGAGAACTTTATAAAAAAAATTTATCTAATGATGTAGTTTGTGAAAACCATATTTGGCCAAAAGATATTTTACGAGAGTGGATTGTAACAGATAGTGATGAAAGAATTTTGCAAAAGGGAAGTATGCAATTCAAGATTAGTTTTTCTCTTAGTTATTTCCACATTGGTTGATCAATGTTTGCAATAAAAAAAAAAATCTGCTAGATCAGTTAACACCACTCCTATGTCATTTACTACGTGTATGTTTATTTATAGCAGTGTTTATATACCAAAATAAAAAGGTTATTTTTTAATTGGGAGTGGTGCTCTAGAACTGATACAAATAAAACACTTTATTTTTTAAAAACAGCAAATCTTTAAGAAATTGCTATTACCATTTATAATTACAAGTAAACGTCAAATCAAATGATAGTATAATTATATTTAGGCCTATTTAATATAATTTGATTTTGTAATATTCAAACATTTCATTAGAATCAAAATTCAGATGAAGGGCCTAAACGACATAGTTGTTTATTTGAACACTATTGTTCGAAATTTGAATTTATTTGCACATGAAATGCTAGAAAGGTTAAGTAAGAAGGGGACGATGCTCAAAAACTTTGCCCATACATATTTCCCTTTTTGTTGTTAGATATTAAAAAGTTGTTAATTTTTTGTATCAATACACTCATAAAGATATGGAGAATCGATATAAACAAAAATTAAATTATTTACATTAGAAAGTATTTGACAATATCACATTAAAAACGTAACATTATTAGTTTAGGATTTTTTAATGGCACTTGCCACAAAAGTATTAAATTATTGATAGCAGACAAACTGCTCATATCCTAACATGTTAAACTTCCTTAATATGACTACACTATAGCTTGGTAGTAACAATCGATATGTTGCTGCAAGTAATATTACTACAGTAATTTAATTAAATGATATTTAGGAATGATAGGTACTATCAATAATTGTCTTGGCGCTTAAGTCAAATATAGTATTTGAAAAACGTCTACTTGAAGGCTGGAAACAAACCTGGGACCGTTGTAAATATGGTAGTACCAAAGTACTATGCTTAAATCTAATTTTTTAAATAATAAAACTATATTGAAACTTTATAGAATTTATGCAAGAACGAAATGATTAAAAAGGTGTGAGGTATTGATTTGCTTCAGTATTGAGCCTTCTGCAAGAACGTACCCTCTAAGATAGCTAATTAACACCACTCACACTTTCAAATGTAAATTAATATTTTTTAAATCCACTCAAAAATCACACTTCTCATTCACTCTTCACCTTTGCTTATATCATTCTTGCATTCTGCCATATCCCTTTATTAAGGAAAGACTTTGGTATTCAGACAAATGACCCTAAATTCTACTCATCAGGATTAAATCAAAATTCCACTAAGAATGTTATTAGCTAGATGGTAAGACTGATTAATGCCTTAGTGCTCTCATATATCAACACTTTTTTAAATAATTATTTATAGTCATGTTTATATGATCAAATTTTACCAAACAAATAATTTGCATGTGACTTATAATACAGTATTTCAAATTTAAATTATCTTACATCGATGAGCAAATGATTAATTGTAATTTGTATGCTATCATCTGTTGTAAGATATTCTTTTTATTCACTAGTTATCACATATGATATAAAATAATTACTGTCTAGCAGTAAAATGGAAGATTGGAGGTTCAAACTACTCTTCAAAATTTAAATTGTCCAAGCGCTACTCCGCAACGACACTAACGCCATTTGGCTTCAATGTCTGATCACTGAAACTAAAGAGTAGCCAGACCCGTATATCTTAAGACTCTAATCTGAACTTGATTTAAAAACAAATATCAAATATAATCCCCACCTCTTAAATCAATGTACCATAATTCATTAAATGTTCAAACAATGCTGCTATTTTTGTACTGATTTAAGAAATGATGTAAATATATCCAAATTGTGACAAATTCCAGTAACAGCACAGTGATACAACCAAGTGAAAGCTTTGCTTATTTCGATGAGGTTTTAGAAAAATGTATGAACATAATGAAAGTTTTCAATAACAAATCGTATAAGGTTGGTTCTCTTATTCTTACAAAGAATTTTAGGAGCTCATGGACTCTAAAATTATAAATCCCAATGCTTAGAAATCACAACAAAAATTCAAAAAAAGAACTTAAAAAGAAGATTATTGAACTTTTCATAAAGTATATTAAAAAACACACGTGACTTGACTTTACTTGCCATTAAAATATCAAAGTTTGGATACCTAAGATCACCAATAAAAATAAAATATTTTTACATTTAAATAACTATCTAGTAAAGATAGCTTATTGCAAATTCGTGTAGTGTACATATTAAAACAATTTACACTTGAATGTTAAGGCAATAGCACAATGTGACAAAGTACTTAAATGTTGTGTGATAATTAGGCTAGATGAATTTAATTTAGATCTATTTAAAAAAACTTTTGTTGTGAATTACAGGAAAGAATTATTAAGAAAATTCAAAATAAACTTGTATAAACTGATTGGATGAATTGAAATTTTCATTTCAGAGTAAAAGTTAGTGTTAATGACACATAAGAACCAGTTAGTTTTGGGCATCGAGTTTAGAATGATGTTTATGAATAATCAGACTAATGTTTTGAGAAGTGTGGAAAGGTTACATGTAGTCTATTACCAACTTGCGAGTGGTAACCTCGGCACCTTATGACAAGTGAAGCTCCTGATGTCAGTAATCATTAATGTCGTCATCACTTGCTTCCCCACCAAGACGTACAGGAACTCGAGATAGTAGAGTGGAACAACTTGAAGTACGGAGTCTACGAAATAAAATAAATTGTGTAGGATATAAAATACTCTGGTTTAATGTAAATATAAGAGTCAACTTAATCAGGAAATACTGGAAGCACTAGATCACCTTGTCAAAAACCATTCTTAAAACAATAGTCCAGCTCGACTAGTACAACCCTGGAAATACTATCATATCTTGGCTAGTATAACCCTTGGAATACTAGCACATCTTGGATAGTGTAACCCTGGTAATATTAGCACATCTTTGATAGAGTAACCTTTGGAACTAACATAGTTTGGCTAGTGCTTTTGGTTTCCTCTTTTAGGAAGTTGTGTTGAGCATCTCATACTCACCCTGATGAGTTACAATAGAGTTAAGTTTAGGTCAGGGAATGGGCAGTAACTATCTATTTTCTGGAAGAGGCAGACATTACCTCTTTGCCCAAAGGCATTGGTAAAGTGTGTTATCTTGGAGGCCCGTATTATTATCATTGTTAAAACTTTTTTTTTTTCAAACAAATATAATATTACGTGGTAGATGTGGATATTTCAATTTTCTTCTTATAGTAATCTCAATATTCTTGAAAATTTGTCATAGTCCTCCTGGAATTTGATGAGAATCTCAGTCAGGTGTATTGAGGGTTTTTTTCCTAAATGGTTTACTGCTCTCTCACCATGCAAATGTGAATACATTTAATCTAAATACAACATTCCTCATCCCTAGCACATTAATGTAATTAGTACATAATTGTATAACACAAATAGGTAGTAAGATGTGGAGTTAAAAAAAAAGTAGGTGTCAACTTGTAATAATATAATGCTGTACTTGAGGCGTACTAAGTCTGATTAGAAAACTGGACCTAAGTCCTGAAATTTGGACAGCAATTTGGAATATTTTTAAAGTTGTCACAGTTACTGTTTTTTAGGGGTGTGCTAAGGTCACTTTTTAAATGTGAAGATTAAAATATGCGAAGAAAAGTCAAAGTCGAAGATAAGATTTTTGTTGAGAGACTTCTGTATCAAAAATGCACTTCTAGATTTGTTATAGATAATTCAAAAGAGATAGAATATCAAGGACTGAACATTGGCAGTAGGCAAGGACTATATCACAACTACAAGATTTGTATATGATATTATACCACAGTGCTACAACTTGGGGGGTATTTTTATTTTTACAAAATAATGTTGGCGATATTGACTACAAGATATTTTCATTCTTACCAGCATTTTATTTATGCTTACGTTATGGCTGTTGTTATTTAATTACTATTCCGTGTTACTGTTTGTAGGGGTCCTAAAATTACTATCTCTTTTACATGTTCCTATCTATGTGTTCTATCATTCTTTTCTATTTTCCTTTTTCTCCCCTTTTGTTTTTTTGGTTTTCTCTTTTAGGAAGTTGCGTTGCGCATTTCACACTCCTCCCTGATGAGTTCTGATAGAATGAAACCTGGGTCGAGGGATTGGGCGGTGATGATCAATTTTCTTTAAGAGGCAACCATTACCTCTTTGTCCATTGGCAGCAGTGTAAAGTGTGAACTGTGTTCTTCTTTTCAATGTAAAGGCCATATTGTGTTTGTCTCCCTTTTCAACTCATTCACCTTCAAAACTAAAATGTGTTCTTTATTTATATAGCACTCCCTTTAGGTGGTTACATGGTCTAAGGTATCACTCTCACGACAGACTGGACTGCAGATAATGTGTAGATCAGGGTTCGAATATTGATAGGATGTATTGAGGGCTGTTTTTATTAGAAGACTGCAAGCTCAAGTCTTTTAAGCCAAGTTAATCTCGAGCTTGGGTTGAATAAATATATAATTTTAAAAGTTAGTTATAATAGTTGAAAACAAATATGTATTAATATTATTTTAATTTTTTTGAATGGAATAAGAGACAGATATTTGAAATAAAATATGTTTTAAAATTGTTTTTAAATAGTTATAAAAATCAAGCCATGTAATTAACTTTTAAATATACTGTATTATATTTGTAAGAAGGTACAGTAAGGTGGATAGAAACATATAAAAGGAACAAACACAATATGGCTTTTACAATGAAAAGAAGAACACATTTCATATTTTACAATGCTGCCGTTGGACCAAGAGGTAATGGCTGCCTCTTGGATAAAATAGATTGTTACCGCCCTATCTCCCTACCTAGGTTTCACTCTATCGGAAGTCATCAGGAGGGTGTGTGAAACATGCAACGCAACTTCCTAATATACCTATACTAATTATGCTTATGATTTAGGGACAAGGAAGGTCAAATTTAAAGGAGGTATATACTCAAATTTATGTGGAGGGAGAGTGTAAAACTATTAATGAAAAGTCACTCACAGTAAGCCCGACTGAGATTAGAAACTATGTCATCAGCAGTCCAGTCTATAACGAGCGTGACGCCTTAATCGGCTCGACCACCAAAGCGGATAGTATCCTTGGATATTTTATAATGAGTCTGTTGTAGTGCGTGCTTAAAACTAGGAGTTTGTCAAACATCCATATAAAATGTATAATAACTACCTGATTTATGTGAATCTCATATTAAAATGTAACACCTAGATATGATTTAAATATGTATCATACACTTTGCATTACAAAACATGTAGATTTTAATACTATGGAAGAATAATAATAATAAAAAATAACCGGCAAGAAATAAAAATACTTAAGATCTATAATGTTCATCTTTGATATCTATATCAAATGTACACAAAGCTAAATAATGTTAGTAGAACTTACAGACTAAATGGAATATTTGATGTTAGTGACCATCACCAAGACTCAAGAAGAAGTTGTAATATCAACATCCAACATTTGACTGCCAACACAACAAAAATAATGTCAATTAGAGTACAAAAGAATAAAACACTTTAGTTCTTAGATAAATCTGACGCCTTTGCTCAATTGGTAGCATGTCTGTCTACAAATATAAGGGTCCGGGTTCAATTCCTGGTATGGCTGAAGAATTTATAATGGGTGAAATGTGGGTTTATCCTTTCACAGTGATGAATTAACGGCTGAGGACTGGATGTTGTGTCTGTTATGTTCTCAAGTTCTATAATAAGGCACGTGAAGCCAAGACAGGCTTAGCAAGCCGGTAGTGGAAAATATATGGCTTGAATAAAAAACTGACTCAGACCACAGGTTGGAAACAATAATGGATGTAAAAAAGTAATTAAATGCAGATTCCTAAATTTTTCAATTTGTTGGAGTGTGCAAACTTTTGAAAATTGAATAATTTCTAAATTGTTCATATTCGAAATCTCAATGTCGAGTTATGAATATACTTATTATTTTTACATAAAAAAAAGGTTAAGCTTGTTGATTCAAATAATCTATAACGTTCTAATTTTTTATGTTCATTACGTAAGATTTTTGTTGGAGTTGGGAGTATGGCGGTTTCAGTATTTTCTTACAAAGGGAAAGGATCCATAATACATAAGGTTTTTATCAATTTTCATAGTAAGATAAAATCTAAGAAGAAAAAAAAAATTTCAACCTAAAATAAATACATTAATTATAAAATCTCACTTATATTTTATTTGTTTATGATGTGTTATACCTAATTTTATCGCATCTCACTTGCTTTTTAAACAATTCCTATGTCTAAAAATAACCAAATGATTAAAAACATCTAAAAACTTTAAAAAATCACTAAGATAGAGATGAGGGAGGGGGTGACAGAATATATTATGATCCCTTGTAGGACTACATGGGGATTGGTGAGGTCAAAAATCATGAAAAAAAAAAGCCTGATATAATTTAAGGAGGGCCCAAATGAAATATAAACTAAAAATTAAAAGCTAAGTTATTTTGACCTTCCCTTACCGGGTCTGAAGATGTTCTAATTGAACCTGCAAACTTTCCACTTGCTCTTGAAGTTCATCATTGGAACGTTGTAGTTTTCTGGAACATGGACATTGAATATAAGAAGCTAGAAAAGTGAAAGCCATGGAAATAAAGTTTGTGAGGATAAAGTTTGCTGTCATGAAAAGAAACAAGATTAAGAACCAAGTTATCCGGAAAGAGTGGGACATGATGTAGTAGAGAAAGCAGGACTAAGATGGTATGAGCATGTAATGAGAATTGAAAAGGAGAGGAGGCCATTTTTTTTATGGAAATGAAGTATCTAGGAAGAAGGCCACAAGGAAGGTCAAGAAAGGTCAATAAAGAGATGAGAGGAACCGGTAACAGAAAGTGTTCAAGTGAGAGGAGATGAATGGAAGAAATTAGAGGAGGAATGATGGTAAATGGATAGAGGAAGATAGAGGCATTTTACTAAACTGACCCGGCCACAGGCTAGAAACGATGATGATGATGATTTTTATGAATATGAAATTATTATTGTAAGGTTATGATCAAAATTCCTCTGTTCATATGTAAAGGAAGGTTAATATAGTGTTTAAACATTTTTTGTAATGAGATCACTTAAAATTATCACACTAATTTGTTGGCTGTACTTATTATCCAGGGAGGGGGAAGTAAGAAAGGTGGGGGCAGGATGTGCAAAGCACCGAAAACTTATTCATCTTAAAAAAATTATCTACTTTGCTCTGAAAAAAAATAAAAAATTCCAGCTTTGACAACTAAAAAGCTTTTCAAATAAAACTATTAATAGCTAAAATAAATCATTGACATTCTGATATGTTAGATACACTCCATCTGACCTGAAAGGAAGCATCTCACCTTTACGGATTACACTATGACCCTATCTTAAAAGCTATACGATAATGGAATAATAAAAGATTAGCTTTCTACCTTACAGAGTAAATGAAGGGTATTTTACAAATTATATCTTTCATTTGATGAATTTTTTTAACACCACATTTTATTACCCAATCGGGTTATACACTTATGTACTAATTATGCTTATAAGTTATGAATAAGTAAAGTTGAATTTAAAGGAAATGCACCCATATTTTGGAGTGGAAACCCATTTTGGAAAAACCACCCCTCAGTACACTCAACTATGATCGAACCATAATCTCCCTGTCTTCGGCAGTCTATTCTTTAGTGAGACTGACACCTTAGACCTTGTGGCCTCCGAAGCGGGTCTCTGATGGGGTTTTTTTAGCACTGTGTTTTACTACTAGTTTGGGTTGAATTTGATGTGATAATATAGATTTATTAGCTTTTAATAAAAAAACTACAAACAATATATAAATAATTTTAGTGAATAAGGTTATAAAAATAAGCACAAAATAATATTTTTTCCAGCATAAAATAACCTACAAAAAATGTTATATCTATTATTTGAAACTAAGACTATTTCATTATTCTCTTCGAATCCGCTTTGAATTGAAGAAGTGGACTTCGTATATAACTAAAGGGGAAAGGTTGGTGGGATGGTGCTGAAAATTTTCTATTTAAATACATTTTAAATTGTAGTTTTTAAGAATTACTATAACTATGTAACTTAACATAATATATATATACACTTTTCACTTCAAGTCAAGTGTGAATGATAACATCAAGTTATTTCCAGTTTGATTAGTATAGAAAAGAAGTTCTAAACCACCCCCCCCCTTCATCGGGAGGTGAGATAAACTGTGAAGGACGAATTAGGAAAGTACGGTATGTCCCAGATATCTCTTCAGAGAACTGAACTGGCAATTTAAGTTAGTAAGAAATCTAGTTAACATCGAAGTGGACATACTACCAGATTCCCTTCAAGAGCAGGCCATCGACCTTAAATGTGATTCCCAAGCAAGAACAAAATTTCCAAATATGATTGTTGAAGACTTTTTGTTGAGATATCTTCCTATGTATTCACAAGTTGCTATGGAAGCTGTGAGGCCGTTGGTGCAGTTTTCCTCCACGTACCTTTGTGTGTCTAGGTTCTCTACACATTGCTTACATCAAATCAAAATATCAAGCACGGCTGGACGTGCATTATCACAAATGACACAAAATATTTAAAAACTTGTGTTGTGTTGCCCTTTCTAGGCTAAACCTCGAGTTTTGGGATTTTTATAGTATTCCAACAAAATTTGTGAAGTGCAATAAAAAATACTAGAGAGTCTTTCTCCAGCGTTGGTAAATAAATACCATACTAAGACTTCAAGTAATAAGTTATTGTAGTTTTATTAGATACTTTGTTATAACTGTTCAAGAGAAGTGAATCTAAAATAGATTTTTGTTGATTAGGATAGCTTTTGTTTTGTCAATGTCATTTATTTTATAGGCCTAAACATATTTTCAAGGATATTGATTTTTGTTTGTTAAATTATTTAAAGTCATCATAAATAGAGCCTACATATTAAAACAATATAATATAACAGATTGTAAAGGCGAGCATAAGCGAAATGGATGCAAGTGAGACCCGGCACCTATCATCATTAACCCGGCTGAATATTATGAAGAGGACGACAACGAATATGATGGTGTAGAAGAAGTTCTTGCGACCCTGTTGGAAAACTCTTAAAAGGTACAAGCCAGTTCATAATGAATATGGCTGATTTGTTGTAATAGTGCTAAAAAGGTTTATGAAAGTGTTTTTTTTTCTCTGTGTAATACTACACATTCAGATTTTTCACATTTATAATATTATTATTATTAGCAGCACGTCTTACTACCCGTTTGGGTTATAAGCACTTACTCTAATGATGGTAGGAGGTGACCTGGTGGTCTAGAGGTAAGGTGTCGGACTTCAGTGCTGGGGGTCCGGAGTTCAATCCTTGGTCCCGGCACAGATTTATCTGTTTGCCAAACCCTTCCTTCACCTCTGACAAGACTTGTATTAATCACAACTTGTGAATGTGGCGAATGCCAGGTCTCCCTCGTGGTTCGGATTCCACGCTAAACTGTAGGTACTCCATTTCATCTCACAATCACCCTATCATTACACATTAGTGTAAGTGCGTACAACCCAAACGGGTAGTAAGACGCGATGCTAATAATAATAATGTAATGGTAGGGTGAAATTTTTTTGTGAAAAAATGTATAACCACACAAATTCTAATTTCTAAATAAAGTTATTATAAATATACTATTTTTATAATCAGACAAAAGTACATATTGAGGGGCTCTATTTGCTATTAAATTATATCTTAAAATTGAATAATATCAATCAAAGAAGGAATTTTTGAGAAAAAAGATCGAAAAGTCCACGTACTCAAATTTTTCAAGTTTTGTAAAAATCTTTTGAGACTCATTCAAGCAGCTAGTAGAGCAGGACTTGAACTCAAATTTTTTAGTACTTGCCAACCCCTAATTGCTTTTTTTAACTGTGATAGTAAAATAACTGTCTTGAATATTTAAAGTCTTTTGTATGTTTATAGATTATTTGATGCCTTGATGTCCTACTCATATTTAATATATGTACCAAAAAGGGATGCTATATGTGTGAGTAACTGCAGTAATTTTGAAAAGAAACAGTAAAATCAAACAGTAGAACTTTTTTTTATCAAACACTCATACAAGCAGACAGACCTTATGTTATTTGATGCACTGTCCACTTCATCCTCGGCCACAGCCAGATCCTTCTTGAGCTCCTCCACCCTTCCTCGAAGCCGCTTTACCTCAGACTCATACTGGTCCGCTCTTCTCACCGCATGGGCTAGTTCTGTGGACTTGTCTTGAAGAACTTTCTTCAGCTTTCCGTGTGAGTGCTTCAGATCGGACAGCTCCTAAAACAAGATAGCTTTTATTTATAAAATAGACTAATCTGTAGAGATACTTTTTATAAACGCAAATCTTAGAAAACTTAAAGGTTTAATCTATGACATAAATAACTTAAGATGATTTAAAAAATATAAATAATAAATAAATAGTAGCATTTGCTAAATGTTCATACATTCAGCTATGTTAGCAATTTTCAAACTTTTTCAACTTATAGCATACTGAAAAAGGCACTAAAATTATCAAGGCACACCATCAGTTTTTTTAAGGAGGAACAATGGATATCCAAATATTTATTTATATTCCTCAATTTTTTTCTCGCTTCTTTTTGATCTTCCTTCAAACTACCGCAGCGCGCCTGCTGAACTTTCATGGCAAGCCAGTGTGCTGCGACACACAGGTTGAAAAACTCTGATCTAAGTGATAAGTTTATGGTCTAAAGCAGGGGTAAAATCATCCAGTATTTCTAGATATCATAAAATAATGATAGATCAAACACAAAAAGGAAAAATATTTAAAACCTAAATTTATTCAAGATTTAAGCATCTAATGTGGTTTATTAACAGTTATTAGTGCTGGTTAGAAGTTGTTTTTATTTGGGGGTATTTAACATGCACGTTTTGAACAGAATGATTATATCAGCAAATGACTTAATAGCTAGCTTAATTAAATAACAAACACATCCAGTCCTCCAGCCATCAATCTCTCAGTTTATAAGGAGAAGTCCTAGTTTCACCACATTTTCTTAACCATGTCAATAAATCTGACCAGCGTCTCTTTGCTCAATGAGCATATGCGACAATGAGTAAACGCATTGTCCCAGGCTATGATTATAAGTGACTTGTTTTATCTAATCTAGGATAAAAGGATGAGAAATATGAAATTGAAGAAAATAAGTTCATAACTGGCCAAAAACTACTTCTGGTGCACCAAGTTGATATTTAAATCACAGGTTCTAAGGTTTTGAGTCAAGTGTGTTAGCTATCATGTTAACTATGTAGCTACAGTATTGGCCTAAAAATGAAAAAATAAAATGTCTCAAATATACAATGAGGTGAAAACTTAAAGTCGACAAAGTTTTATTTGGCTCTTCGAAAGTTTGTCTTGATTTGCAGGAACTCCTAGAATTTAATATCAAAAACACAACAAAGATTCTTCCCCCAACTGAATTACCAATACAGTTACAATGAAGGGTGGAAATCCTCCCCTGCTTTCCGTTTTGACTACAAGTTTATAAATTAGGTGATAGTTCATATGCTTGCACTGGATTCTCACTTCGTTTTTGACGTTGGGTTTATTACTACACACACACACACACACACACACGCACACACATATATGCACTTATTCGGCCTGCTGGCCAGTACAGTTACAGTATGCTACAAAATAGACCTCTGTAGGAATATATTTTTTTTGTGAAAAATTCTTGGCTGTGCAGATAGTATGAGAACAATTTTTGGAACAACATTTTTATCAGAAAAACCTCTGACTATAAAAGTTTAAACTTACAGATTGTCCTTAGTAATATTAAAGCTTACGCATAAGATATATTTCCAGCCCACATCAGTTGTCAAATATTCTAAGGCAGGCATGTCAAACGTGCATGCGACCCCAGATCCAAGACTTTTTTGGCCGGTGGACCTGTTGATGAACTAAACAACTATACCATATTCTTATTTTTACTAACATCATAGAAATACAAACTTTGAGAATGTGATGTTTGTGAATTTGGCATAGTTTGGAGTAATCTAAGATGGGTGTACCAAATTTGAACTTTTTCTACAACATGTATCAGTTACCAAAAGTTATTAAAACTGTGCGCCTAATACTCTTAATATTTGGTAGCACATAAGTGTGCTCAAAATTATTTTCTTATGTGAAATGGAACCAAACACATAAGATATTATAGCTTACAAACTGCTGCAAATAAATAATTTCACATCTTTGGCAATAAATTTGGGGTGAGTCTTATTGTCTTATAAATGAGTTTATTCTTATCTTATTGTAATATTAAAATACCATTATGGAATTATTTTTATTTACGTTATTGACAATATTCAATATTTTTGAAATGCGGCCCTATGTATTTAAAGTTTTCAATGTGGCCCCCGTGATCAAACAATTTCGACATGTCTGTTCCAAGACACCACTATCGCAATAGACTAGACTGGAGATGACAGAAAGATCTGAGTTTAAATAACAGTCTAGTCCACACGCAAACATAAGCATTCCCACACTCCACACAAATGTTGCTACAGTTCTTCCAATTTCAACCTTTATCATCCCCAACACATTAGGGTAATTAGTGCATCATGTGTAGAACCCAAACAAGTAGTAAGACGCTGTGTCAAAAAAAAATTTTTTTGCAAAATTTCTAAATAAACATAAATTCAGGACTTAGTTTTAAGAGTGTGAAAAAAAAAATTGTTTTATTTACCTTATTCTTATCAACCAGCTCCTGTTGTAATTGTCGAACATCCGCATCTGAAGTTGATAAGGGGCGACCTTTCCTTTCCAATCTTTCCTGAAGATCTCTTACCTCCGAGCGCAGTTTCTTATTATCACGTTCTAGAGCCAGTTTTTCTGTCTCTAGTCTTTCACGCTTACCCCACTCAGAAGCATTCTCAGCTTGCAGCCTCTCCAACTAGTTTATAAAAATTTCAAGTTAGGACAGTAATGTTTGATTAATTGATAATGATTAAAAATATAATACTTAGCATATTAAATAATACAAATGTGTATATAGTCCAATTTTTGAAGGAAGGGCTATTTTCCTAGTGTTATTTATAGATATTGATAATATCTATCAAAAATTGCATCTGGTGATGGCATGCATGACCTGACATATGAATATGTGAAAGTAGATCTAGTAACTTTCCGATCAGATAAGGCTATTCATTTGGAAATTGGACCGAGTCACTTTCTTAACCAGCCATTTCACTGCCATTTTAATTTAGACTATTTTTTAACATATTTGGTTATTTATAATCAAATAAAGAAAATGAATTGCATAAAAGTGTTTTATAATATTGGTACCTAGAGTTAGAGTAATATTAAAAGTAAACAAAAGAGTTAAATTTAAAGCAAACTGCAAATATCGCATTTCATAATAAAAAGTATAATCCCTATATCTTTAGGAGTATTTTACTATCAAATACTGGAGTGATGTATTTAAAAATCCCTTTATAAATATTACTATATTACACTGATCAGATTATATGTGAAAATAAAGCTCAATTACTTAAGTCACAGCCTTAAGATTTAAATTGAAAAATTTACTTTTATTTTGTTTGTGTTTTTTTCCAACGTGTCTTTAATAGCCGCTTGAACTATCCGCGCATAACTACACAAAATGACTTGGCAATGAGGAAGCTAGATTTTAGAGGAAATGTACCCACATTTGTGTGGAGTGAGAGAGTGGGAAACTATTTCGGAAAAATCTTCCTTAGTACACCCGACCAAGATTCAAACCCGGGTGTCCTCATTGTTGGTAGTCTAGTCTATTGGGAGAGTTTTAGAGCTTTATTTAAAAAATATTTGATTATCAGTTTGTATCAATTGTTAAAAATTATTTAAAAACACACAAAGATAAATACACTGTTATTCTGGTTAGAAATTTGCCTAAATTAGATTAACAAAAGTGGAAGGCTATATCAATGTTAAGAGGGAACAATGAAAGCAGAGATCACTACCACGTTGTCTACTGGATCCTACTCAAGCACAACAATAGTTTAATAGCATCCAAGTGATCTACATGCATCAGCAAAACTAAGTTTGAGTAACAAAGCAACTAAGACTGAAAGAGGGGTTAACAATACATGTATTGCCTGTCATGTCAATATGAAACACAAGTTATGAGCTAAGTTTGAAGTTGGGATGCTTGATCTTGTTTCAATCTTTATGAAGCTAGATTCTTTAACCTCGAGCAATCGATTCAATGTATTGATTCAAAAGTCTTAATATGATTTACAAATCAAGTCTTTATCTGGTAATTTCAAAAAGAACAAACCAAAATATCAAAAAGAGACAAAACATAAAAACAGGAAAAAATTGATTTGGTTTACAATTTTTGAGGGTGGGGGGGTGCAACTAGGAACATTTCAAAACCAATATTGGGAATGCTGGGCCTCAAATAAGTTTTTTGTAACAGAAGAGATCCTTTGGTTTTCTGATATGAGTGTCTTAGCGACGTATATGTATGCTAGTGAGTTATAGATGAGAATGATAGTCCAGTATTTATATAAAGTGTAATCAGATTTGTAAGGAGGAAGAGCAGAAAACCATTTAGGAAAATCAACCTCGTTACATCATGCCCGTTTTCTAGCCCCGTCCTCTCGGTTACCAGAAAGCCAAATCAGTTAGAGAGCCTTAACCTATGTGGCCCCTGAAGGGGGTTTCAATATTCAAATAGGTTCATGTAAAATTCAAAGTAGGGGAAACGCAGGTACAGTGAGACAGGTAATTTTTGAATTATTTTATTTTCAAAATATAAAAAGTAAAAATTACGTTTGACAAATAATTATGTTATATACAGTGCAAACCAGCAGTCAATACAAAATAGAACCAAAACATACTTTTTTAAACAACAAAAAAGTATAAAAACCCTAAAACATCAAAATGTCTCACTGTTCCTCTTACCTGTGGAACAGTGAGACATAATTTTCATCCAAAACATAGTATTTGGTTAATATTAACGAACATTATAATTATCTAATTTAATATTAAATGAAATAAATGCTTGCTGTCTCTTAGTTGCCCCAAGCCTTTGTGGGTCAGGCAGGACCATTTTAATATCATTTTTCTTCACTGTTGCTATGTCTTTAATCAAAGGAAATATAAATTTTCCATGACACTTCATACTTTTACGGAGAAAGTTAATTTCAAATGCACTATCACCCATTTTTCTTAAAACTTGTCCACAGTAGTAAATATTTGCACTAGACCTGCTTCCCTTTTCTTTGAATTCTACAAGCACAAAGTTTTCATGTTCTGGATTACGATGAAGATTGCCGAAGAGCTCCTGTTCAGGTTCTGGCTCAGAAAAATTAATTTCATCAGAAGATTCTTTATATTCTAGCTGAACTCCATCTTCGTCACTATCTTCAATTTCATCTTCAAACAATTTTTTTAACGCTTTTCGTTTTGCTTGAGGTTGTTTTTTCAGGCGTTTTCTGTTGGCAATTTCCTCTTTTTCTGGCGTGTCAG